>APFE031679430.1:245038-272556 GCA_000404065.3 Pinus taeda
GTGTTTTCTTTCTTGTTTTGCTTTGCTTATTCTCTTTTCTTTATTTTTACTTTTTTCCCTTGCTTGCTTGTTTGTTTGCTTGGTATGCACTCGTAGGATGAGTTTCATGTGAAACCATGTTTAGCTCTTGAGACAAGCAAGGTGAAGTACAAGAGGACTTGTACAACTATCAACATTTTTTATCTTTTATCCCCTCCCTTTATGAATAGCTTGCGTTCTTCAATCGACGATACCCTGATGGAAAACATGTTTTGTTCAGAGTGAGTCTTGGTGAAAACACAACACTTGCACTTTTTACTAGTACTGCCTACTCTAATCGGTTTTCCTATATTTGGTTAACCCTTGTCAACTCAGTCAATTGGAGTAAGGTGAGGGGGGGAACCTTAACAAGTAGTTCAAAGGTATATATAACATACTTCTCTGAAGGGACAACCTCTTCTGCTCTCAATAAGTCAGGATCCCTCTTCCGCCTCATGAAATAAATAAGTGCCTCTGTAGATTTTTTGAAAAATGAAAAATGAAAAAATAATAAATAAAGGTGAAAGAAGAGAAAGGCTTCCTGCGCAGAGAGGAGAAGCAAGTAACTCCACCAAGGTATTGTCCAGGCTCGCTAGCAGTGAAGCGATGCTTATGTTCCTGAAGTGACTCCATCAACATACTGTCTAGGCCTGCTAGCAGCGAAACAACACCAAAGATGAAACTTAAACTATGACAATCTATATTAATTTTGCATCAATATACCCCTAATCCCAAATCGAAACAAATCAGTTGACTTGGCTTGGTATGTGTTGGCTTAGTGGGCCTTGACCCAGGTTCAGAGTTAAGTTTTCCAAACAAATCCCTACACTATTGGCCCTTTCGACATCAATATGTAGAGCATGGACTGAAGTCTCACCCGAAGTAGTATGGGGGGATGCTGGAACCAAGCTTCCGCACCCAGAGATGGTTATGATGTCATTTTATGCCCTAACTTTGCCTTTGTGCAGAACGATAATCCGCTGAGGCTTATCGATATAACTTCCTCTTACTAGCCTCTAGACCTTCGTGAAGGCCTACGACTGTCTTTTGCAGACCCTAAACTGGCGAATCAACCACTTACACACCTCTATAAACACTCCTAAGCTTGTTATTACCCAGATCGGCTTAAGTGTTTGATATCTTAGAATGCATTAAGATATCATTCACATAAACAGATATTATTACTTTCATTCATATAACAATGTAAACCATGCACAAGCGTGCATCAATATGATATTAAATCATAAACCCAATAGTCATCATAAAATAAATGCATTCATTCATAACAGAAGTAAATGGATAAAATACAGATATTTCCTGAATAGGCTCTTTATTGATACTTCATATTGGCTTACAAACTCAAAACTACCCTACACACTCAGTTGTAGGGGTCTATGCACTCAGCTACAGACTCTACTCTAGGCCTCTACACACACAGCTGCAGAGCCTCTCTTCTACTCTAAGACTCTTCACTCTTCACTTCTATTGACCCATTCCATTCGTCCTCAAAACTTACTACCTTCCTTAGACTCTCTAAGACTTTCCTTTTTATACAATCCCATGGTACACAGACCATGGGTAGGTCTACTAAATCCAACACAACTTACATAAACAAAGGGTAAAACCCTTTTATGACACTTTACATCTACAGGCTCCGCGACCAAAACTTGTGAAGAATTTTCACTTTACATACAAAAACTTGGGCTTTTGCCCGAAAATTGACCTTAGGGGACCCTGTCCCAACAAGCCCCCAAGAAAAATATCGTGACTCGCCCCTAAGTCATTCTGTTGGCATGGTGATCTTACTACGAAGACCTCCCAACTCCACTTGTGATATTACAACTTCAATTGTGCACTGCGTAGCTGCCTGCTTGACCTGTTCCACTAGCTACTCAGTTGATGGTCCTGCGCTATCTTCTTGGATCTTCTGATGTGATCTTTGCAGGCTGGCTAGCTTCTCTGCAATGGTGGCAGAGATCACATAGGCCTCATCCAGCCAAGGCCCCAATCTGGCATTGAGGACTTCTACCTATTCTTGCAGTTTCTTTGCCTCCTACAGCTTTGCCAATCTCTGTGTGACAACGATGGTCCATACTGTTGCCTTTGCTTCATCTTACTACTGCTGTAGTTCCCAGGCCTCTGTGTTCAACCTTTGTAGGTTAGGATCTTCCTGTAGACTCGTGATTAGCTCCATGGACTGCTTGAAGACTACAGTTCCTTTCGCCACCGCAACATCTACTGCAACAACTCCATCCCTCACAATAGGTACACACTATTCTTTGATCTCTAGTGGAGTTGAAGGTTGTGTAATTTTCAGGTTTAGATCAAAAAGAACCTTGGCCATTTGAGTATTCATGTCATACACACCTGCAGCCAACTTCTAAATCTTGGCTTCCACCAACGCTTCTTCTAGGATATATAGTTCTGGAATGGTTCTGCATGCTTCGGCTACTACTGTGGCAGTGTGTTCATTCTTCACTTTAAACCTTTTTCCAGGCTTCTAGCATGGCTGTCTTCTCAATGAATATTTGTTCATTGTTGATTTTCTGCTCACTGATCATGCACAGCGCGCACTGCTCTCAGGCCTTAAGCTCTTCAATCGCACCTACTTGTAGGGTGTGAAGGAATTCACTAGGGAATGCAGCCAAGTTGAGGCCAACCTTCCTCAGCGCGTTGACAGTAGCCTTGTCAGCTTCCGCCTCCACCCTCAGAGCTCCATCTGGCAGTGCGACTACCTAGAGATCCAAGGATCGGATCAACTTTGTCGATACCGTTGTCCCTAGTGCTAAACTGGTTGAGGCTGTGCTGCTTTTCCCTGCTCCTGCTTGCAGTCTAGTTGTTTGGATATGTAGCTTGTGCAAACCCATTTGAATGGCACTTAATGCCTGCTTCTATTGCTACTCAAATTGCTACAGTAGTTTCGTTGTTGTATGCCTTAGCTTATCCCCAATGTCATCCAAGCCACCCTCTATGAAGGTGATTGGGTCTAGGGACGACTTAGTGGCCTTGGTATTTTTGTGCAATCCTTCTTTTTCCTGTTCCCTATTCCCCTTCACCCGGAAGGGAGTGCTTTCCAGATCTCCATCGCCTTGTTTTGATTTCTCTTCTTCCTCTGTCTGTGGTGAAGGGGATTTCTGGCTCCTGTCAGATCCGCACTCTTCTTGCTCTTATTTTTCCTTGGCAGTGTGCTCTACTTCTACACATGCTTTATCCTTAGTCTCCTTCTTTCTCTTTTCAACCAACTACTAAACTTTGAACTAGGTGACTTCCTTTTTCTGCTTTTCTGCAAACTTACTAGACCCGATGAACAAATCAGATGTTGTGCACCAATATGTTGGCCAACACTCAAGGACCACTGCAATTGCATCATCTGTTGTGAGGTATGATAAATCATACCACTTCTGTTCTGGGTTCTTTCGCACTTGAATGGAAATCTGGTGGAAGTCTGCTTTGAACTCGTACCCAGATAACTTCTCAAAAACGGTTACTAACAATTGTGGCTTCTGGTCGATGGCCATATTAATGCTCATTTCCATCAATACCCAAAACACCTTGCTCTCTTGAACCCGTCCAGTGTTATTTGTGGCCCATAGTGAAGAAAACTTCGTTGCTTCTGGAAAATTTGGTGCAATCGAAGGAAATTGACTATCCTCTGGTAACTCCCATGCGACCAACATAATCGAAAGTAAGAGCCATGAGTAGTGAAATGTCTTGCTCTGGTCCTGTGCCTCCCTTCAGTTCATGAGGAACTTGTTGTACATGTAGCATGCCTAGTTGAATTGTACGCCCTCCGCTCATTGGGCCATTAGTGAAACAACTGGTGTCATCACCTCGTCCATGTGACACTTTCTCATTATTTTTCCAGTAAAGATCTGGGTGGCCACCTTCACCGTGGGGTCAATTATGCTGGAAATGGAATACCCGCACAGCTTCTGGAAAAGCCTAAACTTGTTCTTCATCCACTCGGCGAGGTCATGATCACCCGTCTTTCCACAAAATGCCTTGGCTGGATTTAGTCCTTAATGTGGTAGTAAGGTGATCTGATGGATCAACATGTCTGTTATATGGATCGGCTCCTCCAACCACATGCACTTGTCATGCACCAAGCACAACAACTATTTGATAACAATCAAATTTATGGGAGCACGATGGTAATGCGACACCCATAACAGATTGAACAATCCTGCCTTTTCCACCACATGAATCCACTTCACCGACTCTAGTGCAGTGACACCAGAATCCTTTTAGAATACTCGCTACATGGAATTATCGGTAGCCAGGTGGGGAAACTGCTCCATGTCCCCCAAATTTCAATCCTTAAGCTTCAAATGTGGTACACGCGCCAAGCGTGAACCTTCAAACGTGTTATTCTCTAGCAGCATAGGTGTATGAAGGAGAAACTTTCCCTCATCTGGGTCCTTTGGGACCTTCACCTTGTCGTGGTGCGGAGGATGTATTCTATCAGTTTCAGAATAGGTTCTACCCCCTCAATATCAATGTCCTCTACACCCTTATCACCCTCCAGGTCAACCATTTTTCCCTCTTCTTACGTGGTTGGCTTTTCATTTCTCTGTTGTTTCCTTGGTGACCCACGCACCGACAGCATATTATTTTGTTTATCCTTCTTCAGCTTGGGAACCTCTATTGTCGGTGTAGGCTTCAGCCTAGGTGACCTCAACGATTTTGGCACTACTACAGGCACCTCCATACTTACGACCTCTGGGGCTACTCCCTCAGAGATAATAGACCCTCCAGCACTTGCAGTTCCCATGGGTTCAGACATGAAGTTGTTAATAAGTTGTTGGGTTTCCTTAAGTAACCTGTCAAACACAGACTAGTGACCAAGTCATTAAAGAATGCACGGTTCATGTACACTAAACAACATGACACATAAACTCTCAGAATGAAAAGTGTCTCTTGTTGGGTGGCCATCTATAATTTATAGGCAAGTTCAAATTCAAATTCGACCATTCCCCCCAAAATCTGCTCATAAATGCTAGATTAGCGGAAGATTTTCAAAGATCTCGCTCTTAAATTCAGCCTTAAATGTTGCCCCCCGCTCCTCTTATTTATTTTCTCATTGTCAAATCATGAACAGTGATGGTAATGATCACTTTCTGGCTACACTACGTGGTCTCTCATCTTGTAGCGCAACTCCCTTTGCGCATCTGATGACACTGTGACACCTGTCTATCCTGTGCAGGCCCCTCATCGTGCAACTCTACAACCCGGGTAATGTAGTTTATAGTCCCGCGCCTCCTTGCAGCTGCCTGGAGCACTAAGACTATGCTACTGTCATATAGTCATCTACTCAGATCGCCATTGTATGGATTCAATCAGTTACCATTTACCTTTACGGGAAATGGATCTCCATGTAATTTCACCAGCTAAACTGCTCCATCATCGGTAATCTCCTTGGTCGCATATGGCCCCAACCAATGCATCTGAAATTTTCATGGAAATTTATCAAACTTGCTGTCATATAATAAAACTAAATCATTTACCTTGAAGGTGCGCAGTTTGATGTGCCGATCGTGTCATGTCTTTTCACGCTCCTTCTAAACTTGTTGATGGAATCCAGCCAAGAATCTATCTTCCTCCAGCTCTGCTAGTTGCGTGAGCCTTTCTTCTAAGGCTCCATAGTCCACCATTCCTATGAACACTGCTATCCATAGACTAGGCATAATGTACTCCATCAGCATCACAGCTTCTACGCCAGAGACCAGTCGAAAATGTGTCTATCCAGACAGCTTTTTACAAGTAGTCCTATAAGCTCATAACACCGCTGGTGTGCGCACATCCCAATGATTCCTCTATGCATTGCAAACCTTTGTCATTGTGTTCTCCAATATCTTACTAAATGCTTCCACCATCCCATTAGCCTAAGGTTGATATGGCATGCTCTTTTGATGATAAACTTGAAATTCCTCCATCAACGTGCTGATCATTTCATTAAGGAAATGTGTACCGCAATCGCTCATCAAAATCTTCGGGCAGCCAAACCTAGTCAGCACATATTCAAATAGGAACTTCACTTTTTTTCCCCTATACAATCCTTTACAGGCTGCACCTCTGCCCATCTAGTCAAATACTCAATCACGGTGATGATATACTGCGCACCTCTCTTCTTTCCTGGAGGCTAAATTGGTCCTACAAAATCAATTGCCCATTTCTAAAATGGTTGGAATGACACTTATAGATTTAGAGGTAGCTCATCCCTCCACGATGGCCTGCCCATCCTCTGACATGCATCACATTCCCTATAATAAGCTTTGGAATCCTTATGCAGTGTTGGCCACCGCAACCCAATGCGTAAAATATTATGCGTTGTTGCTTTTCCTACATAATGGCCTCTCACAACTCCTCCATGAGCTTTGGCTAGGATTCTGCTTTGTTCAAACTCAGGCACATAACGTCGCAATATCTCATCCGCTCCCATCTTATACAAGTGACCTGCAATAAAAGAAAAATTTGTTGCACGCACTACCAATTCCTTGTTATGTTGACTAGTGTACCCCTCTGGAGGCATTCCAATAGTTAGAAAGTGTATGATGTATGCAAAATGATTATCTTCTACGCGCATCGCAAAGAGTTGCACATCACGTAGCCCTTCCTCCAAATTAGTGGGCTCCTCACCTATTTCAATGTGCGAAAGATGATCTGGTCCTGCATTCAATCACCATGGATTCACAATGATTTTGAAATCATATTCCTAAAACAATAGTAGCCATCTACATATTTACCCCCCAACAAAAGCTTGTTGACCAAGTAATTTAATGCAGAATGTTTTGTATACATCTTAAAGTGTCCGCCTAGCAAGTAATGTCAAAACGTCTGGAGCACATACACCATAGCCAAAAATTCGCGCGTCAAATAACTCTTCTTAGCCTTTGATAATTTCCTACTTTCAAACGTGATTGGGTGATCCAACTCTCCCTCATCGGCTTGTGTCAGTACTACTCCCAATGCAATACATGACGCATCCACATGCGCATGAAATTCCTTCTTCCAATCCAAGAAGACTAGGATCGACATGGAGACCATCTTTTTTTTCAACACATCCAAGCTCTAGTGACATTCTTCATTCCAACAGAATGTAGCATCCTTCTTCAACAATTTTTCCATCGACGCGGCAATCTGGGCTTAACTCTTGATGAACTTCCAGTAATAACCAGTATGCCCCAGAATTGTGCATAGCTATTTGACACTCCTTAGCGCCTCCAAATTGATTATAATTGTGATCTTAGCTAGATCCGCCATTAATCCTTGTCTGCATACTAGATGACCCAACAAGATTCTGAAGGGAACACATAACAAACATCTCTTCAAATTTAGCGCAATCTCATACCTCCGACATGTATCTAGCATCAAGCATAGACTAGCTACATGTCACTTTACTAGCCCAAACACCATCCAATGGTCAAAGTATACCTCCAAGAACATGTGAATGAAGTCCTTGAACATCACGATGACTACACATGAAACGATCATTGGTGTGTTCCCCAATCCAAAAGGCATTACAGTATACTGAAACCATCCCCATTCAGTTGCGAAGGTCATCTTACTCCTATCTTCCAGCGTGATCTTGATCTGATGGTACCCTGAGAACCCATCAATGAATGAATATGCCTCTTGTCCTCCAATATTATCCAACACTTCATCTGTGAATGGAGTTGGAAAAGGATCATGCACGCAAGCGTCATTTAACTTCCTCAGATCTATGCATATCCTTATTTCATACTTCTGCTTATTTTCCTGAACTACCATAAGACTGACCCAATCAGATTCCTCCACTGGTTCAATGGTTCCTACTACCAACATTTTGTCCAATTCTAAGTGGAGAATTTCTTTTTACTTAGGATTGAGGTGATCTGGCCTATGTTTCATAGGCTTCACTTTTGGTTTTAATGTTATTCTCATTACCCCTAAATCGCCTATTATCCCATTCAAGTCTAAAAACATTGTAGGGAAAAAATCTTGGTACTCACGGAGCAACTCAGCGACCTTATCTACCATAGAATCATCCCAGTAGTCCCCTATCTTCGCAAACTTCGGCTCTGCCTTTGTCCCAATGTTCACTTGTCTCATTTTTAGTGGTGCGGAGATATCAAGATTCTCTATCTGTGTCCTCTCCACTTCGCGGTGACCTTTTGTCTCTGGGATAATAATGTTCCTCGAATCCTCCTCTTCTTCTTCAGCAGTCACATTGTAGCACTCTAGTGCATGGTGCAGTTGGGTGGTCCAATCTGGTTGAATCAAATCCCAGGAATCCTGCGGGATTCTAAAGATCGCTACTTTGACCTCCCACAGTGCTTCATCAATGCACTCGAATCCATCTTCAAAGCTGAATGTCATCAAGAATCCCTATCTCAAAATATCCCATTCATCTGTGCCATGGCGGAGCTCTGTCTCCAAGTACCAATTCATTGGTATTACATCAAAGGTGTGACAGAACAAATGCACCCACTCTAGTTGCGGTTCTGCTCCATAAGCATCAGTCCATTTTTCCAAGTGGTCACGCAGATCACCCATTCCATCTTATTTCTCTGTCAATCGCACCTTTGGGCAACCAAACTGTACCCTCATTAGTCTTTTGTATTCACACCATCCATCGAAATTTTCTTTATGCATACCCCACCATCTTGTAGGCATAACGTGCAGTGCCAATTCCAAGGCTTGGAAGTGATGCTTCTTTGCACTTCCATTTCAAATGCATCCAAAAAATTATCAACATCAGTTAAATGATCATAATAAGGCAGATTTCTTACCTCCGATGATACACAACGCAATGATTTGGTCATCATGTTACAACGTAGCATAGACACTTCATGGAATCTATTATGCCAGTGTTCCAATTCCTCATTTGAATGTGATGTGTAGGAACTTTCGCGGTCCCATGCAATATGTCCATATTCGATCGGCTTCACACAATCTTTATCTCATGTTGTTATCTTATAAATCTAGTCCAAATCATTGTCACTTTCGTAATCGCAGATCGATTTAGTATATTACAGTCCTTCTGTAAGGTCCAAAGGTACTACTATGCGGAGCAATTGTCTTAAAAATGACATCATCCACTTCTTCAAATTGATCAACCCATTCATGTCGATAGCCCAGTCGATCCCGAGGAGCATGGGGTAGGGATTGTTTTCATAGACAATCTCTATTACTTTGAAATCCACCAATGCGCTCGCACCTTCAATATCGATTGTCACTCCCTGCAATATTCCCATCAGGATAATCTTTTGCTGATTTTGCATCCTCAATTGAATAAGAGACCACTGTAGCACAGGTCTCCCCATTCTCTCCCATGTTTTTTCAGCAAAACATTCGCGTCTGACCCAAGGTCCTAAATAACTTGATCCATTTCATACTCTCCTATTTTCGCGGTGAGCCTCATCTCACACCATATTCTTGCCTTATTCTTACCAATTTTCCTGACCAAGCATGGTCTCTTAGGATCATTACCGACACATTTATTAATCAACTCTTGTAATCCCTTTACGACCTTGCTATCGTGTAGTAGCTTCATATAGGTCTCCAAAAAAGTAGTAACCATGTATGGGTCCATTTCTTCAAATTGCTTATCCTGACTTCTGGAGGTAGGAGCCTCAGCGAATCTTTTCTTTGCTTCCATGAAGGTTTCCTTCTTATGCTCCAAATCAAATCTAACCTCCTTTTCTGGAGCTTTGTGGACCCATTCACCTTCTTCAGGACGCTTTCCCTTATCTTCGCCAGTTGTCATTCCACTTCGCAGCACAATATTCACATTAGGGTCCTCTTCATGGGGTTCAGCCCTCATCATCTGTAGTTTCTGTGTAGGCTTCTGAGTCTGCGTCCCATTTTTGCTGATATTATCTATTAATACAGGGTAGTCTTCTGTTTCGTGGTCAAACTGGGTACAGTATCGGCATGACAAGCGCGTCGGGTTTGTGGATTCTCGTGCGTTGTGTCCTTAACCTCCACAATTGTAAAAAATAACTTGTCCCCGACCTCTCGCATATCCTCCTCTGCCTTGGCCTCATCCGCACCCCTAATATCCTCCTCGCGGCCCCCCAGTGCCTTGATCTGGAGGCCTAGTTTCTGTCTACATCCAATACGTGGGTGTTCTCTCCATCATTAACTCATAACTATGGAAATTGTGCTCATCATGGCCTACTAATTGGCATAAGTTTCAGAAGAGCTGTTGTGGTGTCTATACAAATTTCTGCAACAAGTGGCAATTATTTGTCGCATTTTTTCCAGCTACCTGACAGATAGCACACGACAGCGCGGGCCCTGCACTTGGCCCTGCTTGAGCTTCCAGCCTCAGACGCATCGACCCTCCTCCTGCAACATAATTCTCCAAGACATGGAAATGATCTTTATCATGCCCTTGACTCTTACGTTTAAAACACAAAACCTCTTCGCGCACCTTTGGCCGAGCCACTCTATCCTTCTTCAAACTTTATAATTCTAGGCAAAGGTTTTGCAACTCCATGTGAATCCGCTGAACTCCCAAAGAAGCATCTTGAATTGGTGTCTCGTGCAATCTCATCGCAATATCCAGGGCCTCCGCCTAGGTCCCAATCTTTTGTTGTGATAGAGCAACCCTCATATGAGGCAAGAGTGAAGCCACAAACCATTCACAATGCTACCCATCTGTAAGATTCATGTTAGCTTCGCAGATCTTACACTTGAATCTCTAATCCAGCTCCCACGGTGTCTCTCTGGGCTCAATCGTGATCTCCTTGAATCCAATGATCGATTGCTTCAAACTTGGGCCTACTAAATTCCTTATTCAGCGCACTCTGAATGTTAGCCAATGTAGCCATCAGGTTATTAGTGTAGTACTTAATGTACCATGTTAGTGCATGCTCATGTAGAGAAGTAATCAATGTTTCTTTCTTCATCTGATCATCTGCAATTCCCTGGGCTTCCCACAAGCCTTTGCAATGAACCAAAACTGGTCTGGGTTCTCGTTCCCCGAGCACTTAAAAACGGGCAAGTTTACTCAATTCACCATATTGAACGGTGGTGGAGGTGGTGGCGGTGTGGGTGAAGGTGTATGTGATGGAAGTGAATATGGAGGTGGTGTGGTTGTATTTGGTCTTTGTGGGAACCCTCGCCTTATTGACTGGACAACGCTCTACGGAGAAGAATGTGATGCTTCTTTGTCGTCACTCAGAGGAGGCTCAATTAACGAGTTATATTCAATTCCTGCTCCTTTTCTATCCCTGAATAACTTTTGCACTTTGCATAGCTCCAAACATCAAGGTAATTACATAAACCACTTTTCACACAAGAGCATTTTAATCCAAGTATTCAAAGATTTTAAACACTTACCTCGTGGTCCGTTGAAGAAGTGTCGTTCTACTTCACTGTAACTAACCGAGGTATTGACTGTGAACTCTGTCACATATCCTCCTATGATACGATCAAGCTAGTGACTGACAGCGGGTGCAATCTTATCTTTAGACTCTATAGGCTTCCAATATTCGCACTAACTCTAGGGTACACACTATCGGACCGTCAAGCCTCCACCTTCCTTTTCTATCTGCCAATTTAGCGATCTGCTCATATAATTCGACCATGAAGGAATAGAAGAAAATTGTGTGTATCTTTGTATATAGATACCTATCCAACCATTATTCTTTAGTCAATCATAGGTTCATGTTTTCTTGCGCCGCCAATTTGTGGATCATTCTATCCAACCAATCTTCAATTTCCTTCTTAGTTGGATTCCAACGATGCAACATGACACATCTCTTTATGCAGATCTCTGTCCCGACAACAGAACCATTTGTTGGCTTAGTGGGTCCTAACCCAAGTTCAGATTTAAGTTTGCCAAACAAATCCCTACACTACTGGTCCTTTCAGCATCAATCCACGGAGCGCAGACTAAAGTCTCACCTAAAGCAGTATGGGGGGATGTTGGAACCAAGCTTCTGCACCCAGAGATGGTTATGATGTTGTTTTATGCCCTAACTCTTCATTCACGGAGAACAATAAACACTCGAGGCTTATCGATATAACTTCCTCTTACCAGCCTCTAAACCTTCGCAAAGGTCTACAACTGTCTTTTGCGGACCCTAAATAGGTGAATCAACCACTTACGCACCTCTGCAAACACTCCTAAGCCTATTATTACCCAGATTGGCTTATGTGTCTTATATCTCTAGCATGCATTAAGATCTTCTTCGTGTAAACATGTATTATTTCTTGCGTTTATATAACAATGTAAACCATACAGAATAGCGCATCAATACAATATTAAATCATAAACCCAATATTCATCATAACATAAATGCATTCATTCATAACATAAGTAAATGGATAAAACACATATATTTCCTGAATAGTCTCTTTATTGATACTTCAGATTTCCTTACAGACTCAAAACTACCTTGCGCACTCAGTTGCAGGGGTCCGTGCACTTAGTTGCGGACTCTACTCTTGGCCTCTGCACACAAAGCTGTAGAGCCTCTCTTCTACTCTAAGACTCTTTTCTCTTCACTTCTATTAACCCATTCCATTCGTCCTCAAAAATTACTGCCTTCCTTAGACTCTAAGAATTTCCTTTTTATACAATCCCATGGTCTGTGGATCTTGGGTAGGTCTACTAAAGCCGACACAACTTACATAAACAAAGGGTAAAACCCTTTTATGACACTTTACATCTACATGCTCTGCCACCACAACTTGCGAAGAATTTACACTTTACATACAAAAACTTGGGCTTTTACCCCAAAATTGACCTTAGGGGACCTTTTCCTTACAGTATGTGTGTGGATTGATCAAGAGAATGGCATGGACTATATCTTTAACTCAATCTAGTGAGGAAGCCATGATGATCAAAGAATCGAACAATACTTCCGGAGGAGTTAGACTTGCTTTACATGAGACAAGGTCCATACAAAGAGATGGAGTTCTACCAATGTCGCCAATGTTGGAGCGACTACAACCACCCTCTAAAATTTTTCCTTCACTTTGTTTTGGAGCCTCCCTCCTTTAATCTTAGTAGCTTGTCTTGCACTATCCAGGTACTTGTGCTTTCATTAGAATTTATGTTTCACTTTTGTTGGGTGTGGAGCTTGATTAGCTTATGTATTCAAAGGTCTCAGTCGAATGTATACCCTAGGAAGAATGTACACCCCTCCATGTGGGGGGGGTGCAGGGGGAACTTGTCCCACCCGCGGGGGTTCGAGGGGGCCAATCCCCCCCAGCTAGGGGGTCCGGGGGCCAGTGGTCCCCCAGCAAGGGTTTGTGGGAAGCGCCCCCGAAGCTAAAAAATAGATGTAAAATTGCCTTGTAAAAGTCTAATAATTTCTAGTCAATCTGGGTTGTTCATTAGGCGAATGATCTGATGGTAGAAGTTAAGTTTAATTTAGGGTTTTTTGCCCTAGAAGGCAACCCCTCACTATATATGAAGGAATTGTATTGCGTCTATGTATATCTCTATATTCTGAGTGAGGAAAAGAGAGGAGATTGAGAGCGAAGAGGGAGTTACAACGGATCTGTTGTAGGTTGTATCTCTTCAGTTTGTTGGATAATATAATAAAAGAAGGACTGACTGTTTCTCCGTGGATGTAGCCCAAATTGAGGGAACCACGTATATCTATGTCTCTCTTGTTTTATGTGTTCATATTTCTGCAATATTTTATGTATTCCATTGCTCTGTAATATATAATTTTCTAACAGCTTTATAGCTTGTGTTGCTTACTTTCTTTGTTGTCTAGCCACAAGCTGACCCCTCGTGACTTGGCTGCATCCAGTTCTTGCATTTCCTTAGAAAATTGCACAGTGCTAGAGGGCAGCCAAACTTTCTCTCAGGAACTGCGCAGTTTAACCCAGCAACAAGCATTGCTCTAAAAAATTGCATAGTGCAACCCACTACTTGTTGCGGGTGAGAACATCCTAGGGTCTTGGGTTGAAAACCCCAACAGAGTGGAAGGAAAACAGTAGCAAGAAATGCTTAAACAAATAATCTAAATGCTTATTCTACTGAACTGGAAAGAGGTGTCCTTACCCAGAGGTCCTATTTTTGGGTAGATCCCACAGGGTACAAACCCTCTAGGTCTCCTGATGCCTTTGAAACCTGTAAATTATTCAAACAAAGCATATACAACAGTAGAAACGTAAATCATATTCATGATATATACATTAGATCATATAAATGAATGAACAATTACACATCAATATAAGATGCATAAACAAGTCACAATATAGATCAATGCATAAACACATTTTAATATCAGGAACATAACAACATTTCTTTATTGATGTAAGCTACAAGAAAGGTGGAAAACTACAACTTGAGTCTTCCTCCAACTCCAAGTGGAACCGTCCTTTGGATCCATCCTTTCCTGACCTAAACAATATTCCTCCATCATCATACACAAGGATATCTCAAGAAGGATGAAGGATATCTCAAAAAAGGAAACAAGGGTTTCCTAAAGCTTTGGGGAGTGGAAGAGGCATATGGATTTCATCAGACTCGATCAGGGATAAATCAACTATAATATCAATATCTCCTTTTTTATCCCTTAAGGCCTTCCCAAGGAGGTTTATTTATGCCTCTCCAAATTAATTTTTTCAGTTGGGAAATAGTTGGGCCACGGGCTATAGGAGGTGAGCAACAGGTAAAACCCATGAACTTGCTTGAAATTAAGGAAATTTATTATTTCTAAGTGTTTTAACACATGTACGTGGGTTAGGTATATGCTGACCCACATGTACACGCTTTTATCACAGGGAAAAGTAGTTTATAGGAAATAAAACATTGTTTTTTATATTCTAGACCAAGTCTAGAAACAAGGGTTTCCCTAGGCCATAACCAGAGCATCATATCTACCAAGAGTGGTAAATGGTGCTATAACAGTAGTGAGCTTCAGCTCCAGAATTTCACAGAAGCAATTGGTAGCTTGTATTTAGATGGGAAACTGTACAAAGCCAACTGACAACCTGCCTTCAGCTGGGAAAATGCGTAAAGCTTGAGAGGCAGCCCAGAGTTGCTCAACCTAGAAATTGCACAGAAACTATTGTGCTCAGAAACTATTCTAAAAATGAACTAGAGAGTTGCCCGATGCTTCCTAGAAATGTGCAATATTTCTAGGAAGTGCATGGTAGTTTTCCCAAAAAGAAAGAATCTAATAGGACAAGCATCCCTAGGAAGTAGGTATCTATTAGTAGTTTCCTGAATGTGACACACTGCCATTTTAAGGAGTTTCTCCCAAGTTTCGTTGTTGTCCTTGATCTCAAGCATACGTGTCACAAAATCCATTTGCTGAAATCTATGTAATGGATGCCTCTAGAGCTCACTTATGTATTTGATCATCAAGCTCTAGCTTCCCTAGAAGATCAGGGAGCCTTAAGATAATTGTTATCACTTTTCGTGGTTAGTTTTATTTTTATTGACTTACGCCGCTTTTTATTTCGCTTTTGCTTGGTTAGATTATGAGAGTTCTTTTTTTTTTGTTTTGTTGAACGGCCGCTGGAGTTTTAAGTTTCTTTAGCTTATAGAAGTGTTGTTTCAAGTTATGCATTGCCTTCCCCAAGTGTCTCATGAGTTTTCCTATTTTTGTACTAGTAGTCGCCATTGTGGCGACTCCCTTTACATGCTTTGTGTTCCTTCAGTTTAATCGATCGCTACACTTGTTGCACATGCATACATATACACTTAGTCATATCCGAATTCAACATCTCACCATCCTTCATATATACTTTTTTGCACACGCCACATGGGAATATTTGAGCTCCCCTTTCCTGGACCTCACATTTCACTGCATGCACTACGTAATCTGGGAGATCAAGGCCTCTGCCTTGACTTCTAGAACTCACAGAGCCTATCCTAGGCTAGCTCCAACTTCGCAGTTCCAGGAGGCATTATCCTAGATTGGTCACTAAGATTGCGTAATGTGTAGTCTCTCTCAGGCCCTGTCCCAGAATAAACTATGCATTGCGCAATTCTAGTCATCAAGATTCCACACTGACTACTAGGACTACGCAGTGCACAGTTCCCACAATCAGTCAGTCACCCTTATCATTCAAAACTGCACATTTCCTCTCATCATGTGCCCTTATTGATGCTTGATCATGCTATAAGTTTAGATTTGTAAGAGATGATGTTTTCTTTCCATGATTGTCTATTTTATCCCATGGGTACCACACCCATGAAGTGCTTCTCTCCAGTAGTCATTGTACCATGGCACCAAAGTGAGTTGTTTCAAGAGCAACCACTGAAAGTAGTACTGGGGAAGCAGTTAAGCAAGTGCCAGTTTACTTGCCAATATATGCAAATGCCCAACTGTTTACAGAAAATGAGTCAACACTAACATGGTAGCAAGACTAGCAGTAGTGGCAGAACGCAGCAATCCAGTATAGGATCAGGGAAAGAGGAAATTGTTGACATAATAGAGGGAGAACAAAGTTGCAGAGCGAAATTAGATTAAATATTCATGCATGCATATTTGATTGCAGAAGCAAAGGGAAGCAGAGGAAACAGACAACAGAGTGAAGGAAGTGAAAAAAGCAGAGCTTGTAGGTAGCATAAATGAGATTGCAGCAAGCAAAACATGAGTCAAAGGAAGAACATGAGCTGAGAATAACAAACAAGAAGAAGAAAAAAGGCAAGGTGCAATGACAAAGAAACCAACATTAATATAGGTTGATGAGCTGGAACAACCAGCACTTGAGGAAGAGAGTGAACAGATGTCAGTTCCCTCACCAAAGCTAAACACAAGAACCAAGTCTGGTTAGAGGTCAACAGATACATGGAGCAGTTGATGCACAAGACCACCAGTGATCACTTACAACTAAGTGTGGACAACATGAAGAAGTACATTGGTCGTCCATCCACACTCATGACAATGTTGCACATGCTTTAGGATGAGACGGACATAGGTTCCAAGACAACATGCCCACATGCCATGAAGGCAAGAGTCGACTTTTAGCAAGACATCATCAAGTATTTTGGGGACATCACAGCATAGTACCAAGCTTGGCATCAGTACATGATTGAGAAGCATTAAGTGCGTGTTGCTGAATTGGCCTTTCCCCAAACCTCAGAGTCATAGTGTTTGGTCTTGTTAGGTTGTCTTTAGCCTATTTTGTCTCACATGGGTGCACATGGAAAAGGTGTATTATTTGTAAATATGTTTTAAGTGAAATTCCAAGTGTCACTAGTGGAATGTGAACATTCACTATGTAATGTAATGTAATGAGTTTTGTAAAGAAGTTGAAGAGTCATGAGGGTAGGTGAAGAGTCACAAAGGGTAATGTCAAGGGTCACCCCACACTTTGTTATAAATAGAACCTCATAAATCATAGAACAAGCTTTTGGGAGCCAAGCATTTGGCTAGGCATTTCTTAGAGAAGGCTTGGAGACTACTTTGATGAGTCTTAACTTCTCCATAGCATAGAGCGAGTACATCTCTTTGGAGGAGCATGCGGTGTTGACTATAATGTTCCACTATCAGGGATAGTGGTTTCCAATGGTGTATGTATGGATGGAAATTTCACTTAATAATATATAATTGAGTGAGCATGTTTTCATGCGTATGTTGTTATTGTAGTTCGACTATTCTGGTTACTTTAGCAATGTATATTATTTCACTTACACATTTGTGTATGAACTACTTTGTATGTGATTGTATGAATCTTGTTGAAGATGTGTTGTTGTATTAACCTGTCACTTTGGATTGTGGACTATTCCTCTTACAGCCTATGATGTCATTTCTCTCATGTGTTCCTTTCAGGCTACATACTATTACAGTCTTCTAAGGGGCACACTTCCTTTTCCCCTCTATGTGTTAGAACCCCCATACATATCACTTGACTCACTACAATGTCACACACTTGATTTCAACAAATTTATCATACTTACCTCTACGCGCTATCATGGTCAAGGCATAGCTTTACTATCCAATGCGGGCACTTCTACTCCAAATGATATGAGGTCTAGTTGGGACTTCTTACTCAGAAGATCATGTGACATATTGGCGGGTCCAACATTGTCAACATGTTAGAAATATTTTGACGAGAAAAACACAATGACGTAATCCATTTTTTGTTTTGGAGAGTTTGGAAAAGATTGAAAACTTAAACCCCATCTCCATAACAAAAATTTTGAAGGTCGAGTTGGCTTAGTAATTTCCCTCTTTCTACCTCTATAGGGGCTAGGGTTAGTAGGGGATGGTTACAAAGTGGTATCAGAGCACTAGTTTATACACTGGACATGAAGAGGCTCACATGCACACACTAGATGAATGATTGATGTGTTTTATGTGCTTGATATGTTTGTTTTTCGTTTATGTTGATTGTGTAATATTATAATGCATGCCTGTATAGGATTATTGATTGAATATGATTACATGCTAATTGAGATTTGATATTTAAAGATAAATATAGACCAAGGGGATAAGTACATATCTTAATTTCATGTTCTTTCTTATTGGCTAACAAAAAAGCAGGAAGACAGACATCAAAATAAAATAAGGAAGAGAAAGAATAAACAATAGATATGAACATCATAGTATGAATAAGACCCTATAAGGTATCCAATAAGAGTCATTTGTGAAGATGGAAGAGTAAACTGCTAAACTAATTGACACTCTTAGACATCTAAGAGCTTAAATAAGAAGCTGCAAGGTAGAAACCAAGAAGATTGTCAGACAACAAGCAGAAGTAAATGCCCTATTGTTGCAAAGTCTATTAGAATTACACAGACAAAGACATAAGGAGATTGGTGCCAACCATCAAGAAAGGAACAAGCCTAAGTATATCCCATCATCAGAAATCCAAAAGAAAAAAATTGGATGATAAGAAAGTATAGGGTTATCGATTAAAAAAGACGAGAAGATATGCAGAAGGAGGAATAGAACTGCTCAACACTCCAAAAAGAGAAGTAAGAAGCCCTAGCAAATAATCAAATAATGCATCTACCAGATATCATCCTAAAAAGAATAATAGAAAGACTCCCACATAAGAATAATTCAATAAAACAAAACCTCCAATCTTTGATGGAGAGGTAAAGAAAGCAAAGCATGTAGAGCCCTGGATTTTGGGAATAAAGAAATACTTCAAGTTGCATGACTATATCAAGAACATGAAGGAAATGGTGGTTACTTTAGTATAGAAGGAAAGTTTAATATATGGCGTGAGGATTTCAAGAATATATAAGGTATCAAGGAAAGAGAGCTGACATGGAGAAAGTTTGAAAAGTGCTTCCGAGTGAAGTACCTATCTGAAAATATTCTGATGGTAGGGCTAAGTTATTTTATGAGCATAAAATGGGCCAGCTTACACCTAAGGAGTATACCAAAAAATTCCAAGGACTACCAAGGTATGCAAACTACATCAAAGATGAAAATACAAAAATCCAAAGGAATGTAAGTGGGTTACTATATGCATACAAGGACTATATAGAGTTTGATGAACCCAAGACTAGAGTAGATGACTTGAAATACCAAACATTTCTGTGAGCAGTCCAAGCATAAGACCAAGGGCTAGAATGATTGGAAAAAGAAAGTTAAAGCAAGAGGGAAGGGGAACTCAAACTATAAGAAAGGGGGAAATGATGGAAGGTTTAATAGATCCACCAAGAATGAACATCAACAAAACTCCACAGTCAACAAAAATGAACTCCAGAAATTAGGAAATGAAAATATGGAAGGGCCTAGGAAAGGAGCCTTATAGTGTTGGGAGTGTGGAGGGAACCATATAAGTAGAGATTGCCCTAAACTATAGAATACTAGTGCTAATTTATACCATTCACAAGAGACAACAACTATGAATGATGTGGCCCAAATCATACCTAGGATTTATGCTACAATGGAAAATAGGCAAGAATATTAACAAGAAACAATTGTTCACATGGAAGGTACGGTTAAAAACTTACCAATCTCAATTTTAATTAATCACGATAAAATTTTAGCTATATTAGCCCTCAAGTAGTAGAAAATTATGCATTTTCAAAGAAAATCCATGAAGAATTAGGGCTTGTTCAACTGGCCACTAGGACAAAGAGATGAATATTAGAAATGGTTGAGTCTTACCTTGTAGAAATTGGTGGCATAACCACTACAGTAAAGCTAAACTTGATTCCGTTGGGATCATGTGATGTTCTCATTGGCATGGATTGGTTGGATACCTACAGAAAACACTCAATTGCTATATAAAACGACTAGAATGTCTCAATAATGAAGGAAAGCCAATAATGTTATAGGGAAATAAGAGGCTAGTTGCATTGAGGATGATATCAATAATGCAAGCCAAGAATTATAGTAGAAATGGATGTGATATCTAGTTTTCTAGATAATAGAAGGAAAAGAGGCTAGCATATATCCTTTAGAAAATTTCCCAATTCTAGCGCAACTCAGATATGTATTTCTGGATGACTTTCCAAGACTACCACTCAGCAGGGAGATCAATTTCACTATTGAGTTGATCCCAGGAACAACATCGGTAGAAAAATCCCCCTATCGTATGAGCACCCATAAGCTCATATTGTTGAGTTTGTAATTTTCGGAATTTATGTAGAAAGGATACATATCGTCAAAAATTCCACTGTGCGAAGCCCCAACACTCTTTGTTAAAAAGAAAGGTGGAATGCTATGTCTATGCATAGATTACTCGAAGCTAAACAAATCCACTGTGAAAAACAAGTACCCTGATCTAGGTGGATATTGGTGGCTACCCACCTATTCCACTTGGATCCCCACCATTGTTACTTTCAATTTTTCATTTTCCTTAATTGTAGCACAATTTACTATTTTTTGCAATTTTTCAGGTCCTAAACTTCCAATGTTGTTTCGAGGCCCTAAACGACATTTTTTTTTTTTTAAATGGGCAAACATAAAGCTTTAACTAATATTTGCAGTCAAAATTATAGTCCTCGAATAAATATTTCTAGCAAGGTATCGTGCATGTCAATCGGAGATCATATGCCAAAGTTACAACCTCAGAAAGTTGATGTACCAATTTACCCCAATGGGGCCCATAGTTTTGGCACTTCATCTCCTAGGGTTAGTTTTTGGATGTTTAGGATTTTCCATTGTTTCTCAATAATAAATATGCCTTCAAGCCTCATTGTAACACAGTTCAGAGGAATGTATCCACCACATTTCTTCTCAGAGATAAGCTACCATCGCCTGAGCTAGTTTATTTCCATTTTGTATGTAAGCATATTTCAACTCTTTGATATTAATGAAATGAAGTTTTATTTCTGTTGCATCTATATTTTTATGTTTATATTTGTATTATGTTGCATTCCTTCATAAATTCAGATTAGTGGTATCATAATGGTCTACTCTTTCTTTGTTTTTCTTTGCATGTCCCCAACGAGGTTAGGGTGTAAGGAGTTAGGGCTCGAACTAGTTGAACCTTTGCAAGACCAACCTCACAAACCTCAACAACCTCCCAGGGTGGAAGAAAAGAAATATGAGGGAGTAGGAGATCCCTTCAAAATATTTCTTGAAGAATCCCTCGAGCAACAGAGGAACACGATGATGGACAATTTTTCCCAAATCCTTCAGTTGATGCCCACAGGCAACACATCTTCATCTGGTAGCCACTTTGGAGGCACCGCTCCCTTCAAGGTACAAGTTAAATTTGATATTCCCATATTTAAATGCCAAATAGATGTATACGTTGTAGATAGATGGTTAAATGTGTTGGAAGGGTATTTTTCAGTTCATGATTTTTCCAATAGGGAAACTATTACTTTTGCACTCCTCAAAGTCACCCCCACATCAAGGATTGGTGGGAAACCTACTATGAGGAGAAGGACGAGAGGGAATCCTCACTATTTTTATCTACACCCACTTGGAACTATTTCTAAGACGTAATCAAGTTGAATTATTCCCCTATTGGGAGCTATGAAGATAAGTGCATAAAGTGGACCACACTACGGCAGCGAAGGGACCAAGACGTGTCGGAGTTCAAAAATAGTTTTCATACCCTTCACACGAGGTTGGGTACCAAGGATTCTGAGCAAAATCTAGTACTAAAGTAGAGAAGTTGTCTGCACAAATACATCTGGGATGGGATGGAGTTCCTATAAATCTCCTCACTTGGCACTGCCTACCGATACATTGTCAAGATTGAGTAGAAGTTTATATAGAAGAAGAGAGACTTTGGATCTAAAAATCTAAACCAAGGGAAAGGTGCCCCCAAACCAAAAAACAAAGGACAAAGCCAAGGCGGGGTGACCCAGTACAACCTGTCGAAGCCGCAAGCAAATAACAACACCACGAAGGCAAAGAGGGACACGGGAAAGTGGTGTGAATTCAATAAGAGCCCCACGCACAACACAAGTGAGTGTTTGGCCAAGTAGTCATTGGTGGTTGAGTTGAAGGCTTCATAATTAGATGCATGTTCTAACTCTGAATCATAACCCAACAAGGGGAATGAAAATGGGAAGAAAATTATTGATGCAGAGTCCAACGCCATTTTTTCCACCACCAAGATCCAGAAGAATAAGCCTGAAGATCTAGAGAAGGGGGAGCGTCTCTTCCAGTCACAAATGTAGGTGAACGGTTCCTTGTTGTAATTCACTGTCAACAACGGGAACCAAAATAACATCATTTCAACAGAGGTCATGAAGTGGTTGGGCCTACCAACCACACCACACCCACAATTGTACACCATCGTTTGGATTCACCAAGGAAGAGATCCTCACATCAGCTAGAAGTTTCACCTTCCCTACAACATCAATCCCTTCACAGATGAGGTATTATGTGACGTTTCTCGTCTTGAAGTTTGTGATGTATTATTAGGCCAACCATACCTGTGGAAGCGTCATTTTGTATATGAGTCGAGGCCTAGCACTGTTATTATTTATTTGGGTAATAAGTTATACAGGATACTAGAGGTAGCCTCACCTACCACCATCTCTTTGATCTTTGCTATGCAATGTAGTAAGATCATCTCCTAGACTGGGAAATTTGTTTTCTTTCTGATTCACTCTCAAAGTAAGGAGAAGACTGTGGCCACATCCATGGCCCTCGAGAAGGGTTCCTCCACATAGGAAAAGCAGGTGGATAATGTCGTGGAAGAATATAGAGACATATTCTCCTCACACACAGGGGCACCCTTACACTGTCAGGTCAAGCATTTGATCAATCTGACCCCCAGAACACCTCTACCCAATAGGACGATATATTTCCACTCCATTCTTGAAAATGAAGAGATCAAGCGACAAATCTAGGAGTTGCTACAAAAAGGGCACATTCAACCAAGTTCCTTGCCTTGTGGGAGCTCGATTGTACTTGTACAAAAGAAGGATGGGACCTAGAGGCTTTGCATTGATTATCGGACACTAAACAAAATCACTGTCTGGAATAGGTATCCAATCCCATGGATTGATGACCTTTTGGACCAAATCAAGGGGGCCAAGTATTTTAGCAAGATCGATCTAAAGTCTGGCTATCACTAGGTTCTAATAAAGCCCATAGATGTATGGAAGATCACCTTCAAATCCAAGGAAGGAATTTTTGAATGATTGGTTATGCCCTTTGAGTTGACAAATGCCCCTACTACTTTTATGAGGTTAATGGATGACATCTTGTCGCCCTTCACCAACTCATTCATGATTTTTTATCAGGATGACATCCTCATCTTCAGCAAGAGTTGGGAAGAACACTTGCACCACATTCGACAGGTCCTTCAAACCCCGTGACAACACAAACTATGTGCCAACTTGGAGAAATGCATCTTTGGCATGAGCCAAGTCCAATATCTGGGTTACATCATAGATGAATGAGGCATGCATGTCGATTCAAATAATATCCAAGTCATTCATGATTGGCCAACCTCGACCACTCTAACAGAGCTTGGCAACTTTTTGGGCCTTGCAAATTTTTATTGGAGGCGTGTGTTGGGATTCTCCCATATCACTTGGCATTTGAGTCAGATTACCAAGGGTAGAGTGAAAGAAAAGTTTTGATGGTCTGAGTCCAATAGAAGGTGTTTGTTGACTTGAAGCATCGCCTCTACTCTGCACTGGTACTCACATTTCTAGACCTATAGCAACCTTTTGAAATTGAGACAAATGCCTCTGATTATGCTATTGGTGCATTCCTCACCCAACACGGGCATGTAGTGGTTTATCATATTGAGACAATTTCCTACACAATTTGGGCTAAAAAATGTGATTTCTGCTCCTTGATTCATGGTTGGAAAATCTCGAGAAAACTTGTCGTCTCAGTTGCAGCTGGTTCCTCTGACTTGTGGAAAAGACCATAAAACTTACAAAAGTCAGAAATTTGACATATCTAGGGTCAAAAAGCTAGTAAAAAACATTAAGAGACTAAAAAAAGAAGAAACCCTAAGCTGAAAACTGAAGGTCACCCAAGTTTCTGGATCTGAAGTAAAAACCCAGTGGAGTCGGCGATTTTGTTGTCGAAAATCAGAAAATCCTCAGTGGAGTCGCCAATTTTGTTGTAGTGTTTTCTTCTCAAAGATGTATGAAAAGAACCCACTTAATATTGTGGATGAAAAACAGTTTGAACAATATAAATGGATGCTAAACATTGTAGATTTGCAACAACTGATAGAAACAATACCTGCTAAAGTCCTGATCTATGCCACATTCATAGTTAAACAACAAAAAGAAACGGTAATAAATCCAATCATCCAATGGAAACCAGATATACGAAGAGTAGAGTTTATTATAACACCTATGAAGGGAACAAATAAATGTTACTAGTCTCCCTCTGTGGGATGGGTTCTTGGCTATCCTCAAACGTCTTCAGCTTTTTGATAGAGTCTCTCTCCTCTATAATGTTTAAACCCAACAAATAAAATGTTTAAGCTCAATGGGAAATCAAATGGAAGAAAAGTGTTGTGTGGCAATGAAAATAATCAGAGTTAGAGCAGTGAGTGCAACAATGAAAATAATCATAAGTCAATAATGAACGGAAAACCATTATATTTATAACCAAATATTGAGTTATCCTCGAATAATGAGAAATAATAAAATATTATTAACCCCATTCTTGGAATAATCACTTGGAATATTTTATTATATTTTGTTAGGAGGGAAAAAATATTTAAACTTTTATTTAGAAGTAATAAATAAATAAATGATTTATTTATCATATTAAGAAATTGGTTAAGGAATAATAAACAAATTAATTGATTCTTGTTTAATTATTCAAGGGGAAAATGGTGAATTTAGTCAAATGTTGACAAAGAATATAATTAAATTAGTGATTAATTATTTCTTATAGAAAAATATATAATTATTTTATCTATCTTATTTTCAAAACTGGGTCAAAATATGACAGGAATATATCTAATTAATTAATAATTTAATTAATTATTCCTAGAAGAAAATTAAATACATAGTGATTTATCTAATTATTCTTCATGGGTTCAATTATAAATTACTTTAAAAAGGTGGTTTATTAAGTAATTTCTCACAGTGAAAGCAATTTTACTATGGTAAAATTGACTTCACATGGTGTACTTCGATCCATCTAGTAAATTAGGCTAGATGATCAATTTTTTGGTGATAACACCCCACCTATGATAAAGAGATGTATTCCATCATGCAGGCTTTTCGACAATGGAAGCATTACATTCTAGGGAAGGAGACAATCATCCACACTAATCACCAACCTGCTCAGTTTATACAGACACAAGGAAAGTTGAAAAATGATCACCATCAGAAGTGATCTACATATCTACAACAATTTCACTAGAATATTAAATACAAAAAGGACAGCAGCAATCATGTTTCAGGCTGCCTCAGTCGGCCCCCAATTGTAGCACTGACTACTATTCTCAACTCTTATGGCCATGAGACCTCTGGATGGCCACAACTATACAAATATGATTCAAGGTTCACCTCCACATACTAGATGCTAGTGGATGGCAAGAAATTTCTGGATTTCCACCTCCAGGATGCATTATTATGCTACCTGGGCCACCTTTGTGTTCCTTCAAGCGAGTGTGCCAAGTTGATTTGGGAGGCACACTATAGTAAGGATGCAGGACACTTTGATGGGGAGAAAATCATGTTCGTACTCCAAAAGTACTTTTATTGGCCAAAACTCTGAAAATATGTTGGGAAATATATCAGATCTTGCACTGCCTGCACCATCGCCAAGCCAACCATCAAGAAGAAAGGCATTTACACTCCTATGTCTACTCCCATCTAGCCTTGGGAATCCATCTCCATGACCTATATGTTTGGCCTCCCTTCTACCAACCACAGTGATGACTATGTATTTTTGGTCATGTACAAATTTTCTAAGATGACTATATTGGTGGCCTACAAGAAGCATATTACAATAGACGAAACTACCAAAATCTTCTCTGAATGAGTGTGCGTAAATATTGGGATCATGCATACCATTATATCATATCAAGATAGCAGGTTCTTGAGAACATTTTGGTCAAGGCTTTAGGCACTATTGGACACCAAGCTCACCAATTTGACTACATTCCATCCCTAGACTGATGGTCAGATAGAGGTATTCAACAAGATGATAGTGCACATACTTTGTGTGTACAACTCTAAGCATCCACGAACCTAGGGTGAGAGACTTCCCTATGTGCATCACAATTATACCAAATATCTCTATAGCTCGATTGGTCACAGTCCCTTTCAGGTGGGTCTAGATTTCAACCATTGTGTCTAATTGATGATTCCATGGCTCATGCAGCTACATAGACAAAATCTGCATATGTACTATTTAAGGCTAATAAAGAAACCAAATTTATTGAATGCATCCAACACATCCACCAGTAGGTTCACGGAATCTTAGAGAATTCCAATGCCAAGTACAAGTAGTGACATGATCAACATCAGCTACCACGCAAGTTTCAAGTGGGCAACAAGGTTTGGTTGCATTTGTAGAAAGAACGCCTTACCGGATCCCAACAAAAGCTTAGACCAATTTGATATGGGCCTTACATCATTACCAAGGTTGTGGGATACAATAATTTTTAGCTCAACATTCCCCCATTCCTTGGCCTGCACCCAATATTCAATGTGGACCACCTTCGACCATACTTTCCACCATTACTGGACACATCAGACATTGCAGAACAACTCACACCAACAAAGTTAAACCCAAACTGCATGGAACAGACCCCAATTGATATGATCATGGACACATATTTATCAATAACACTTGCCAACAGAAGATCCAACTATATCAGGTTGTCAAATCTGGCCAACTCCTGCACCAAGGCAAGTGGCTCACCAAGAATCAAGTTCAGCAAAAGTTTCCCCATCGCGTGGAGGCACTCAATGCAATGGGGACTATTGCTTCCTAATGGGGGAGGACTGATATAGGTGGATATTGGTGGCCACCCACCTATTCTACTTAGACCCCACCATTGTTTCTTTCAATTTTTTAGTTTCCTTAATTGTAGCACAATTTATTATTTTTGGCAGTTTTTCGGGTCCTAAACTTTCAGAGTTGTTTTGAGGCCCTAAACGACTTTTTCTGGAAAATGGGAAAACGTGGGGCTTTATTACACATTTGCAGTGAAAATTTATAGTCCTCATA
>APFE031679430.1:273480-289896 GCA_000404065.3 Pinus taeda
GGTATCATGCACGTCAAACAGAGATTGTATGTCAAAGTTACAACCCCACGAATTTGATGTACCAAATTACCCCAACGGGGCCATAGTTTTGGCGCTTCATCTCATAGGATTAGGTTTTTGGATGTTTATTGTTGTCCATTATTTGTTAATAATAAATAGGCCTTAGATCCTCATTGTAACATAGTTCAGAGGCATGTATTCGCCACATCTCTTCTCAAAGATAAGCTACCATCGCCTGAGCTAGTTTGTTTCCATTCTCTATGTAAGCATATTTCAGCTCTTTGATATTAATAAAACGAATTTTTATTTTTGATGCATCTTTGTGTTTGTGTTTATATTTTTATTCTATTGTGTTCCTTCATAATTCCGAATTATACCCATTTCCTAGAATTGATGGTATATTCAACCAATTGAGAGGGGCCACCGTGTTTTCCAAGATTGACTTAAGGACGACTTACCACTAGATCATAATCAAGGAAGAATACATTCACAAAACCGCATTCAATTTGATATATGGCCACTATGAATTCACTATAGTACCATTCAAGATTACAAATGGTCTAACAAACTTTATGTGCCTTATGAACAACATGCACAGGCCATATCTGGATAAATTTGTATTCGTGTTCATGGATGATATTTTGGTGTACTCAAAAAATGAAAAGGAGCACAAAGATCACCTAAGGGAAGTTGTGCAACTGCTAAGGGAGCATAAATTGTATGCCAAGCTCAGAAAATGTAATTTCTTTCAAAATCAGGTTAACTACTTGGGGCATGTCATATCAAAAGGAGGAGTAGTTGTGGACCCAAAGAAGATCAAAGTGATAATGGAATGGCCCATGCCCAAAAATGTGACATAGGTCATATCATTTATGGGGTTGGTTGGTTACTATCGAACGTTCATTCAAAACTTCTCAAAAATTGGGCATCCCATCACTACGTTGCAAAGAAAATGAGTGAAAATTTAGTGGAATCATGAATGTGCAACTTGTTGAGAAATGGCAATAAGAAATTCTAGTTTAATTTGTCCTTGAATTAAATTGTGATTTAAAATCAAATTCTATTCTCATAGAAACTTTTAAATAGTTAATTAAGTTTAATTAACTTAATTATGTTAGGAATTTCAAATTGGAAGTCTTTTTTAAGTCATGTATATGTTCTCCCTACATTTTAGGGGTCCAGGATGAGTTTAATTATGAGTTGTCATTAGATAACTCAGTTTATTGAGTTATGTTCAGTTAAATTAGTTCCAAACTATTTGTGGAATTAATAGAAAGTTAACAGTTAGTTGGTGCACTAGTGCATCCACTAGTGTCACTCTAGTTAACTGAATATTCCCTCATCAGAAACTCATGCATGTTGATTCTGAGAAAGACTTAGTTGAGAGTAGAGTGCAGGGACGATGTACTATCAGTTGTATGACTTATCGAGTTGTATATATCATGCATGCAATTAGAGAAGGACCTATGTTTGGATTGCTCAGTTCTGGAAGCATGAATTCCCTTTAAATGTGGGAAATTCATCCTAGGAATTATGCAAGGAAATATGGGCTTGGAGAGTTGTAGAATTGGCTAAGTGTTGGCTAAGAGCTTGCTTGTGAGCTGAGAGAGTTCAACATACTTGTGTGGAATTGTTCTAATGAGAACAAGATTTATATCTTCACTCATATTTCTGATATATGCAATACATATAACGTGGTTTTGAGCAGTGGCTTTCCCTAGATACATCTTGTATTATGTTCCATTTATTATCTTCTTCTTGTTCATATTGATTTCATAGATCTATTGGCTTCCGCTGGTTGAAAGTAGAAGTTGATTCTTGTCCCATGCTTTAGAAAATTGCACGAGCTTGTGAATCCACAGGAAATTCTACATGGTATTGGAGTTGAGAATAGTATACTAGAGGAGATTTTGAAGTTTTGAGCTTTGGGTTACAAGTGAAATTCGAATTTGCAATACATACTTCAGGAATGGCATATGGCGTTCTATGGTTTGTGGCTCAAGTATGAGTTGGAAGGTAGCTCGAATTTTATAGGCAGGAGGGATAGAATGGAAGATTTTCTAGAGGATAATGGCTTGAAGGAATTCATTGTATCAAGAAATTCCTAAGCCAACAGCATCGAATGGATAAAATTTGTATGAATGGATGAAGTGTGTGGCAAAGGCGAAGCGGATAATCCATGAGGGAGTTCGAGACCACATTTTCTCAAGTTGCCATGGCAGGGAAACTCCGTATGCTATTTGGAAAACATTGATAGACTTGTATCAGAATAGCAGTGACCAAAGGAAATTGGCATTGAAGGTAAAACTTCAAAAAATCAAAATGGAAAAAGGCAAGATGATTCCAAAATACTTGACCAAGTTTACTAGTGTCGTGATGAACTTGGAAGTGTTGGAATCATGGTTTCCAAGGATAATATGGTGATTCTTACTCTTCTAGGACTCCCAAAGAGTTGGCATAGTTATCAAGACTCTATCAATGGTCGGGAGAAACTGTCAGATTGGGAACGACTATGGTCAGATTTGATGCAGGAGGAGATCAAGAGGAATACCAGGGATGGCTCTTCATAAAATATTGATGATGAAGAGAATTATGCCTTAGTGATTAAGGTGAAGAAGGCGAAAGGGAAAGCTTCCCATTCCAAATTGGATTCTTATCATGGAGGTAAGAAGAAAAACATGATGAAAATTATGTGCTTTCATTTTCATGAGTTGGGCCATTTTGCTACAAATTGTCCACTCAAGAAGTCCAAGAAGTCCTCAGGAGGAGCGGCGGGTGAGGCTTTCGCCTCTCAATTCAAATTAGACTTTTCCCTCATTGCATGCATGGTGTCATAAATGGTGGGAATTGTATGGTACTTAAACAATGTAGCTTCATTCCACATGGTTGGCAACAAAGAGTTATTCAGTGACCTGGAGGAGAAAGATCTCCAGATGAATATCAAGATGGGTGACAATGGGAAGTATAGTATTATTGGATTGGGCATGATTACTTTTCAGAGGGAGCATGGGGATCCACTCACCTTGAATGATTTTATGTATGTGCCCAAGCTAAAGAAGAACTTGTTATCCATTGTGATACTTAAGGATAGAGGATATGATGTGATCTTGTCGAAAGGAAAGGCGTTCCTTCAACACATAGCCATGGGTTAAGTAAAGAAGATATGGATTCGAGTAAAGAATCTCTATAAGATGGAGGTAGAGGAGTGTGTTGCTTTGAGCACAAAAGTAGAAAGGGTGCATAGCCAAGACGTTGGCAAGTTGTGGCACAGAGGATTGGACCACTTTCATCATGGGGCTTTGAGATATTGCAGCAGATCTCTACCGGTCTTCACAAAAGTACGCTTGAGAAAGTTGATACATGCAAGGGGTGTGATTTGGGAAAATACACCAAGTCTTCCTTTCATGATAGAGACAGTCGAATAGAGGCCATTATAGAGCGAGTCCATTCAAATGTGTGTGGACCATTCTCAACAACATCCACGACCAAACATTGGTATTATGTTATATTTGTTGATGACTTTTCTTGAAAATTATGGATATTTTTCATGCAGAAAAAGGATCAAACTTTCACAAACTTTTGTGAGTTTAAAGCATTGGTGGAGAAAGAGTCGGGTAAGAAGGGTAAAGCTCTACAGAGTGATAATGGTGGTGAGTATGTCTCGAACACATTTAAGAACTTTTGTGCAGCGAAAGGGATTAAACAGGAGTTGACAACACCCCATAACCCTCAGTAGAATGGGGTGGCTGAGAGTAATAATAGAAGCATAATAGGGGCAGCAAGGGCGATGTTGCATGATCAAGGCCAACCACTACACTTGTGGGCTGAGGCATGCAACACAATGTTTTATGTTTAGAATTGTAGCCCACATTGGATACTTGAGATGAAAACCCCAGAGGAGGATTATTCTGGTAAGAGGCCAGATGTTGGTCACTTTAGGATTTTGGGTCATCGGTATACAGGGAAAATTTTAGGGGCTAATATTCGTAGATGAGTTATTTTTCATGTTTTTTTCAAAAAAAAAAGACTTGCCAATTCCCATTTTTCTAAAAATGATTCGCCCAAACTTTTTAGTATAAAATTATTTTACCTTAAAAATCGCCAAAATTTTATAGCGAATATATGTAAAATCATTAGAAATTTGACTATTTTTACAAAGATATGACTAAACATTTTAAAGTTTGCATATTAAGGACTAGTAATATTCGCCAATGTTTCTAAACTTTAAGATAAAGTTCCATCCTTAAAATTTTCCCTATCGGCATATTTCCATGTAACCAAATATGCACGAAAGAAGCTTGAGCCGACAACAGAGTTGGGGATATTTGTGGGGTACATTGATACACCTCACAACTATCGGGTGTACTTGTCGATCGACAAGATGACAGTGGTTCACAGGAATGTCAGATTCGATGAGGAGAAGGCCATGCGAGTTTCCCTTGAGAGGGATCTTGAGCTACATGCAGATGAGGAGATTTTAGCTCCTAAGGTTGAGGAGCCTCATATTGATGTGGAGCAGCCACATGTAGAGGATCCGGGAGTGGAGACATCCACTCAGGTAGAGTCTTCCAAAGAGGGAAGAAAACACACTAGAGAGGATGACATATGGTTGGATGATACATGGGAGAATGTGGGAGCACCCACTTCTCAGCATAGGAAGAGGAGGTCACCTGAGAGGTACACAGGATACATGGCTCTTATCAGCGAATGTGTTGTGACAGATCCATCTTCCTTTAAGGATGTAGTGCAGCAGTCAGTTTGCGTTGATGCCATGGTGGAGGAGTATCTATCCATAGTTCGTAATAGTGTTTGGGATGTGGTCCCAATACCGGAGGACAAGTCAGTGGTGAGCTCCCGTTGGCTTTACAAGGTAAAGCAAGCTATAGATGGTAGTGTGGAGAAGCATAAGGCTAGATTTGTGGCTCGTGGCTTTTCATAGGTAGAGGGGATTGACTATGATGAGACATTTTCTCCTGTTGCAAGGTACTCATTAATCAAATCTATATTGCCGCTATCATCAAAGATGGGTTGGAAGATACATTAGATGGATGTGAAGACAACCTTCCTTAATGGCATGATTGAGGAAGAGGTGTACATAGAGCAACCTGAGGGTTGTGAGACCTTTGACATTGATTCGCTTGTGTGTCATCTCAAGAGAGTGTTATATGGACTGAAGCAAGAACCCTGTGCTTGGTACTCCAGGATAGATTGCTAATTCATTGGGTTGGACTTCACAAGAGTGAAGTGGATGCGAACCTGTACCACATAGTGGTGGAAGGTAAACTATTGATCATTGTACTTTATGTTGATGATATCATACTGATAGGTGATGATTGACTAATAAAGTCTTGCAAGGAGGACCTTGCAAGAGAGTTTGAGATGAAGGACATGGGTCTCATGCATTACTTTCTTGGCATGGAGGTATGGCAGGGTGATGGGGAGTTGTTTGTGTCTAAGGGAAAGTATGCCAATGAGATACTCAGGAGATTCTGCAGGGAGAGAAGCAAACTCATGGAGACTTCTCTAGAATGTAACTGGAGGAAGGAGGATGCTACTTCAGGGGAAGTAGGGGAAGCTATTTTTTACAGGAAGCTTTTGGGTTCACCCATGTACTTGGTGAACACATGACCGGATATGTCCTATGCAGTTAACTAGCTTAGTCAAGCGATGGTTAGGCCTACCAAGCTGTATTGGAAGGCGACAAAGCATGTGTTGAGATACCTCAGGGGCATTTCTCAGTATGGATTATGGTAGAGAAGGATAGAGGGAGTGAAGCTTCAAGCTTCATCAATGCAGATTGGGTAGGGATTCCTTCCGACTAGAAGAGAACATCAGGAGGTATCTTCAGTATTGGGTCAGTGGTAGTTTATTTGTATAGTAGGAAACAGAGATCTGTTGCACTCAGTTTGGCATAAGCAGAGTACATGGTTACGAGTCAGGAATCATATGAGGCCATCTGGATGAGGAAGATCTTGGTTTGTTTTTTTGGTTAGCAGATGAATCCAACTGTGATTTACTGCAATAATCAAAGTTGTATCAAACTCTCTAAAAATCCAGATTTTCATGATCAGTCCAAGCATATTGATATATGATATCATCATCTCAAAGATTATGTATTGAGGCAGATTATGTTGTTAGAGTACATTCCCACGGAGGAGCAAGATGTTGACATTTTGACAAAGGCATTATCAAGATTTATATTTAAGTTTCACAGAGACAGGATCGGGGTAGATGATAATCCCTTTCTTGTTGAGAGGGAGTGTTGAGAAATGGCAACAAGAAATTCCAGTTTAATTTGTCATTGAATTAAACTGTGAATTAAAATCAAATTCTATTCTTAAGAATTTCGAGTTAGAAGTCTTCGTGAAGTCATGTATATGTCTCCCTAAGTTTCAGGGGTCCATGATGAGTTTGATTGTGAGTTGTAATTAGATAGCTTAGTTTACTGAGTTATCTTCAGTTAAATTAGTTCCAAACTGTTTGTGGAACTAATAGAAAGTTAACAATCAGTTGGTGCACTAATGCATCCACCAGTATAGTTAATTGAAGATTCCCTCATTAGAAACTCATGCATGTAGATTCTGAGAAAGACACAGTTGAGACTAGAGTGCAGGAACAGTGTACTATCAGTTGTATGATTTACTGAGTTATATAAAGCATGCATGCAATCAAAGAAGGACCTATGTTTGGGCTGCATAGTTTTGGAAGCATGAGTTCCCTTTAAATACCAGTTATTCATCCTAGGAATTGCACAAGAAAATAGGGGCTTGGAGAGCTACAGAATTAGCTAAGTGTTGGCCAAGAGCTTGCTTGTGAGCTGAGAAAGTTGAGCATACTTGTGCAAAATTTTTCTAGTAAGAACAAGCTATGTATCTTCACTCATATTTCTGATATATGCAATATAGATATCAGGGTTTTGAGCAGTGTCTTTCCCTAGCTACATCTTGTGTTATGTGCGATTGATTTATCTTCTTCTTGTTCATATTGTTTTCATCGATCTATTGGCTTCCGCTAGTTGAAAGTAGAATTACATTCTTTTCCTATGATTTAGTAAATTGCATTAGCTTCTAAATCTATAAGAAATTCTACACAACTAGTTTTCAACAATTGAAATATTTACTCAGTTGTGCACCTATTTTAAGAATAGTTGATCTAGAGAAAGATTTTGTAGTTTGCATTGATGCTTGTAAGGAGGGAATTAGTAGAATCCTAATGCAAGAAGGCCATGTAATCTGATATGAATCCACGAAGATGAATTAATATGAAAGGAAGTATGTCACTCACAACTTGGAGCTAGCAGCCATTGTGCACGCACTAAAAATGTGGAGGAATTACCTATTGGGAAGGAGTTTTTTGTTTGATTGCCTGAAATACTTGTTTGACTAGCCAAAGATGAATGCCACACAAGCCAGGTGGCTATCTTTGATCAATGAATTTGACTTTGAGATTAAGCATATCAAAGGAAAGGAAAATAAGGTGGTGGATGCACTTAACAAAATCTTTCAATCGGTTCACCTAACAACCATAAGCTCTTTCTCATTTGAAATTAAGGAGAGGAGTAAATAAGGAATGATTAATGGTGATCTCTATCAATTTGTGAAGAATTGCTAGCAGGAACAACCAGATAGATCAGTGAGTAGAAGCTACCATCTCAGTGACGATGGAGTACTAATATTCATGAACAGGAAATATGTGCCTAATACCAAGGAGTTAAGGAAGATTATCATGGAAGAATTTCATAAATAACATTACTCAGGTCATCCTAGATATCAAAATATGATGATATCCATGAAGAGGACATATTTTTGGCCAAGAATGAAGAAAAATAATGTTGATTACCTAGCAAAGGTTTTGGAATGCCAACAAGTGTGTGAAAATTTCACCATTGAAATCCTATTGCTACTGCTGGAATTAATTCTTCTAATTTTTAATTAATTAACAATTTATTTGGGCAAATATCGAGTAAATCACACTGCAACCTTCACACATAAAACTGCAAAAAATAATAGCGTTGGAAACTGAGAAATATTCTAGCATACACAAAAATATTAACACACTTGTTTTTGGACAAATGTCCCCGGAAAAATCCAACTTGGGAAGACCGGTGCAAAAACTGAGAGTTTTAATCATTATGCAACAGTGAAATAATCTAAGTACAATCTAGAGAGGGAAACTGGAAATCCACTATAGGAAAACTAGCCACAAAAAATAGTGAGACAATTTTACCTCACCTGGCACTGATCCAACTCTGAAGCTAACTCTAAATGAGATTTGTTAGCACTCCAGGAAGCTCTCCTAGGTTGTAGCTTAGAGATGCCTAGAAATATATAAATCTTCAATATCATTCTTTGAACTATTGGAATGGATTGGGGTTTGGATCAAGTGATATGATTGTTTAAACTCTATTTTCACTCGAAACATGCATGACCACACTCAGCTTGACAAGGCTTTCAACCACTAATGCTCAATAGTTTATAGATTCAATGAATATATGGAGAAACCTGATTGTACTAGCATATACATACATAAACACATATGAATGGCCATCTATAGAAAGTAAATGAAGCTTACAAGTCTAATTTATCAACGCAAAGATAAGATGACACTTATCTGGCATTTGACAAAGAAGAAAACATGAATAACCCATTCAAGTGCAAGCTTAGAATAGAGGGAAAGATGGCGATTGAATATATAACAACAAAAGAAGCTTGTATTACTGGAATGAAAATGAGACGCTGAGAGGAGCAGAGTCTCCACAGTCTCCAAAAGTTGAACCCCTGATCCTCTGAACTTTCAACCATTTATAGGCCTTTTATAATGCTCTCAAACCCTCTAAGGCTCGAGAGGTATTAATCTATCCTCTTTGTCTTTTTAATGACCTAATGCCATGACTAGACACACATGGGCTCGGAGGTCTATTTTTCTAACAGTAGAGTAACCATATTTTGGTAATTTTGCCACGCTATCAGGTATCTTGCTCATGCCAACGATGCTCCATGACCATTTTTGTGTGTTTAGCTATGTTGCGCTATTGTTTTTCCCTTTTTCGGCTTTATGTCTCCCGGTCTCTGTTCGCTCGAATCCCTCTTCTAGCGTTACACAATCATTGCATAACTCATAAAGGGGAGGTGGCCACCTATTCTACAACGTAAGAGGGCTTTGGGCCTTTGGAATCCTTTGGAATGCCAAAAATGATCGTTTTCTATTTTACACAAAGAAACGTTGCAACACTGTGAAATTACGCCAAAACATTGTTGATTTCAGACTTCAAAATTCCTTAAATATAGTTTATTCCTCTATCGAGTCCATCCTCATCACTATCGCAAGTCGCTTCGACCTTGCTCCTTTATATTTTTAAAATACGTTAAAAATCGTGAAAACAACTTATAAATGGCTTATGGTGGATCTGACATAATACACAATAGTTGTAAGGAACCCTTTCAAGTCCGACTTATTGCATCGGACATCTATATAGGTATAAGTCCCTCTCTTCTATGAAGCTCTGATGTGATTGATCGCAAATGCATACCACAATAACCTTGGGCCATTTGGTGAGTGCTCTGTTGTGTTGGCCGATTGCGATCCGCCGACTGGATTTGGACCGTTGATCAGCGAGATCCGACAACTCCTGTGCATTCACTGTTGCCACAGCCGATTACTTTATTTTTCTCTGTTTCCTTGGGTTTTTGCCTCCTGATAGTGTTTTTCTACCATTCTAAGGGCTTTTCTCATGCAATTATTTTGATATTTTGAATGATCTTTAGGAAGGTTTTGAAGACTTTGAGAGTGTTTTGGATCCATTTTGGACCACAAGCCAACAAGGCTCACACTGGCTCCTTCTGGGAATGAAAGCCTCCCTGTGAGGTTTCAAGAACTGCAAACCGCTGCCTTTCTAGTAACAATCAAAACAAACTTATCTCCTAGTGTTCCATTGGGATGGAGTTTATTTGCATAGAAAAGAAAAACTGAAAAAACCTATTACAGTATTAAGGCCTTAAAGCCTCATATGAAGTAAAGCTTTAGAAACCACCCATTGACTGGGTCATCAAAAACACCTTCCCCCTCCAAATTGTGCAAAATGAAAGTATCATTTGTCTGAACTTGAGCAATGACAAATGGTCCCGTCTATAAGGCATCAAATTTACCATGGTTTCCCTTCCTTTCCTTCAATGCACACCGTTTGAGAACCTAGTCACCAACCTGAAAACTGTCCATTTTTGCCTTTTTATCAAAGGTTTCTTTGATCTTCTTCTGATGAATTCTTGACTTCTCAACCAGTTTTTCTCTGAACTGTTGTAATTCAACCAAGTTACTCATTCTCCTCGATATATAATTTTCTTCATCCTGTTCTTCTTGCAATAATTTGACCACAGGGAGAATCAGCTGATAGGAAAAACAATATCAGTGCCATAAACTAGCTTAAATGGAGAATTTCCTATGGACTTCTTGTTGGTAACTCTGTCAACCCATAGTGAAAACTTCAACTTGGAATCCCAATTCTTTTTGTTGTCCTCTAACAGTTTTTTGATTATCCTTACAAGACTCTTGTTAGATGATTCTGCCAGGCCATTGCCTTGAGGATAATATGAGGAACAATGCACCAATTGAATGCCCATGGATTCACACATGTCCACCAATTCTTTTGCCCTAAAAGATGCTACATTATCAGTGACTAGCTTTGTTGGGCAACCAAATATAGTGAAAATATTCTCATTCAAGAACTTTATGATAACCTGATGATTATAATTTTTATTGGGTGCAGCCTCAATCCATTTGATGAAATAACCAGTGGCTAACAAGATCCATTTGTGATGGCCACTAGAATGTGCATTGATCTCACTTATGAAGTCTATGCCCCATTACTGGAAGGGACCGTTGACGTGTACTGGCTTCAAGGGTAGAGATTTTAGCTGTTATCTTCCTGCAAACCTCTAACATTTGTCACAAGACTTCAAAAAATAAAACACATTAGAGAACATAGTAGGCCAATATTGCCCAGCTCTCAGGATCTTGTGGGCCATGGTTTTCCAATAATGATGCCCTCTGCAGATGCTAGAATGGAACTGGTGCATGACTTCCATAGATTTTCCTTTGTCTAGACATCTCAAGAGGATCCCTGATGGGTCTTTCCAATAGAGCAGGTTTTCATTTAATGCATAATTTGGTTGCTTTGAACTTAATGGCCCGGGCTTGACTCAAGCTAAGCCCTAGACGCACTTCTAGCTTCTGCAAAAAAATGAACTACACTGGAATACCATTCATAGGTGGCTAGATTTTCAACCAAACATTGATTCTGCTCTTGCTCTTCTACTGCTTCCTCTATCCGCTTACCACCTGAATTTGAACCCACATAATTGATGTCTAACAAACTACAATTTTCCTCAGCCATAAGCTTAGCCAAGCCCTGGCCTTTGATAAGCTTGGTGGGCTTCAGCTCTATGTTGAACTCTATGAATTTTGCAATCCATTTAGCTCTCTTTCCATCAATACCTGGATGAGTTAGGACATCTTTTACTAAGGCTGAAGGTACATAGGCAGCCACTTTGGAATGCAAAATATAAATTTTGAATGCCTTTAAAGGTTTTATGAGAGCATAAGCTTGTTTTTCAATAAGTTCATACCTTAGTTCAGTGTCCCTTAGAGCTTTGCTGAAAAAAGCCACAAGGTGCTCTACACCTTCATCATTTTTCTGCTGCAAGTGTATCATAAGAGGCAAAAGAGAAGATATAAAACTCCCTGGTATAATCTAGGCTGATTAGAGTGGGAGCTTCCATGATAGCTTGTTTGATGGCTTCAAAATATTTTCTTGCACCATCTGTCCATTTTATTTCTTATCCTTTTTTTAGCATGGAAGTGATGTGCTCCACTAGCTCTGCAAAGTTTGGAATAAACCTCCTGACAAAGTTAATCTTTCCCAAGAAATATTGAATATCCCTTTTTGACCTTGGGATGGACAATTTCTGAATTGCTTGAACTCTTGCTGGATCGATCTTCACACCTTTAGCAGAAACAATATGTCCCAACAGTTTGCCTTCTTCTAGAGAAAACTGTGACTTCTTTGGGTTCATAGAAATTCCAAAATGTCTGCACTTTAGAAACACCTTCTACAAATGTTGCAAATGGTCCTGATGATTGCTGGAAAATATTGTTATGTCGTCAAGGTAAATAAAGACAAACTTGTCCTTCTCTCCCACAAAGGCTATGTCCATGGCCCTCTGAAAAGTAGCCCCAGTATTCATCAGTCCAAAAGACATCTTGGAGTACACGAAAGTGCCCCAAGGAGTAGTGAAAGTGGTCTTTTCCTGATCTTCTAGATGTACAACTATATCATTGTAACCTGAAAATCCATCTAGGAAAGACATGACTCTAGCCCGTGAAACTTTTTGCAGCAAGTGTTCCATCTTAGGCAGGGGCTAGTTGTCTTTTTTAGAGCATTTGTTCAGATTCCTGAAGTCAACACAAAGCCTGATTTCTCCATTCTTCTCTCTTACTACCACAAGGTTAGCTATCCACTTTGAATACCTTAGGGGAACTATGATCTTGTCCAGCAGCTTCTTGATTTCCTTTTCAATCGAAGGCAATAAGAGAGGGTTGATAGGTCTTAATTTCTACTTAAAAGGGATGGTGTTATTCTCCAATGGAATGTTATGCTGAATGATGTTGGTGTCATAGGTCTTAAGCTCATTGTACTCCAAGCAAAAATATCAACAAATTGTTTCATCAGGGTGCAATACTCAGAACTCTGGGCAGAAGACAACTGAGTGGGCAGATTTATGTACTTTGGATGGGCTGGACTCCCTACATTATGTTTATGAACAACAAACTCATTTTCTTTTTTGGCAAGCTTATAAGGTACACCATTATGATCAAACAACTTCTCTAGGGGCACCAATCCTTTGGGTATATGTTTACTAGGTAGTTGAACAATGTTGTCCTAACCAATCTCGTCCTTTAGCTTGGACTAGTTGCATTCTTCAATGGTTTCATTTTCTTGGTCGATGTGCATTTCAGAAAATTCATCAATGACTTGTAAAAACTTATTAATTTCATCATCATCTTCAAAAACTTTCCAGTATTTGACATTGTCAGGTAGAGATGGTCTATATTTCACTTGAACTTCATAAGTCAATTTAGGAGGCAAAGGAGGAATAAACGAGCTAGCAAACACAGCAAGGGAATCAACAAGTTGGTTCTTCATTCTCGAGATGTAAGAAATGTTGAAAATATTAAAAGAGTCCTTGAGCTTCCATACCTCATCTCTGTATGCTTTAAACCTTGGATGCTTTGCTTGGAAAGTTTTGTTGACCTGTTGAATGATAAGGTATGCGTCTCCAAACACCTTCAGACCTTTGATGCCAATTTCTTTAGCAGCGTTTAAGCCCAATATCAAGGCTTCATATTCTACTATGTTATTTGTGACCTGAAAAGTTAACTTGAAAGATAAATGAATGCATTATTGTGTGGGGGTCACAAGGACTACACCTGCCCATGCAGCTTCTTTAGAGCAAGCTCCATCAAAGAACATGTCCCAAATTTGTGGGCCTTCTTCCTCTGTGATCTGGAAAATCGGTTTCTTAAACTGCATGGAGGCCAACTAGGATTCTTCAATCTGAAGAATACAGGCTCTAAAATCAATGTCAACAACATAGATGGGATGATTAGTGGGATTCCTTTCATCACTAACTATATAAGCCGACTGAGCTTCCCTATATAATCTCCTACTCTCAACTCCAAAAACTAGGACAGTAGCATAGGATAGATCATTTTGCAATGTTCCGCCTAATCTCTCGATCCAACCTATAGAGAGCAACATACCAAACTTGACGGGTACATCTGCTACCACAATATCCATCACCATGCTCTTCATGGGCAGCTGAGACAAGGTGATGGCTAGGTCTTTGATTAATCCCAAACATTTCACTTTTCTAGAGTCAAAATAAAACAGGTCATGATAAGACTTGGTAATGTCAAGACCCATCTCATCCATGACAGCCTTGGGCATTAGATGATGGCTAGCTCTTGTGTCTAGAAGGTAGTTGTGAAGGATTTTGTCATGAATATTCAAAGATACATAGAATGATGGGGAGATGTCATCACAATTTTCAATCATTGGGCTGAGAACAATAGCTGGTTTGTTGTCTTGCAGATTTACATCGTCAGTGGAGGCTTGGATGGATTTAGGCTCAAGGGCCTCGAGGATAGATATCTTGAAGGACTCATTCTTCACTAGTTCAATCAGAGGTATAGGTATGCTTAGCTTCCGAATTTCTTATTCAAAACTAAAAGGAGAAGGAGACTTGTCAAGGCCTCTTACCTCGTGAGTCGGAGCTTTGAGGATGATAGGATAAATTACTGTTCATTGCTTCTTATTAGCTTGTTGTATTGTAGGGAAAGCAGCTCTCTGAACGAGAGTTTCCTTAGCATTATTCATCTTCGACCTCGGATTATATCTGTGTTGATCAGAAATTTGCAGAACAGCTCCACCATCCCACTCTTGGCTGATCTGGTCATTGAATAATGACTTTTCATAGGCAGTTGAGGTAAAAAAGGAGGCACTACCTGTGTCATCCAGGCAATGGATCTCATCGTCTTCTTCAAACTGCTCTTCTGTATGGATTTGGATTTCTAGGAGCAAAGGTATTAGGAACTCTTCCTTTCCTAGGGTGCTACTCAACCTTTAATTTAGAGATTTCAGAGGCTAATGACTCTATCACCTTGGTCATTTAATCTATCTTGGGATCTGAAGATGATGAATACTTGCCCCTCTGTATCCTTTTATCAAAATTTCCCTTGAGGTTCCTTGCAGCCATGACATTTTATTCTACTTCCAAGGCTGCGTCCTGCATATTAGCCAACGTAGCACATCATCTCTCCCTCAACAGTAGATGGAAGTCAGAATCAAAGGCACCGACATAGGTGAGTTTAGCAGAGGTAGTGGTGGGTTTTACTTCAGCTAGTATCTTGATGTACAACAACTCACCATTTTCCTTTTTTAAGCTCCCAAACTTGGTGTGGTAGTAGAGTAAATCCTTCTTATCCCCCTAATGCTTTAGGAATGCCTCATCTAAAGCCTCAATATCTGCTATAGAACTTGGGGTGAGTTCTCTGAACCATTTTCTAGCCTCTCCATCTAGGCTTTAGACAAAGGCTCTCATCCATACATCATCTTCACTAATGTCCAGGTTATCAGCATAGCTGTAGAATGATTCAAGATGTTCCTCAGCTGAAACATCTTCTGTCCCAGTGAACATAGGCCTATACTTTTGATATTCTCCAGTAGGCATGGCATTCAAAGGAGTGGGCAGTGCTAGAGGTCCATACCTAGCAGCTTTGATTCTTTCCATTTTGGTAGGTGTTTTTGGGCTTGCCATAGTTGTGGTGGCTATGAGGGGACCGGAAGTCTGAATGATAGAGGGTTGAGGAGTGACTGATAGGAATAAAGGAGTATGATGGATAGGAGGAGAGGCTTCCTTCGGGCTTATAATGGAAAGAGAAACTAAAGAATAAGGAGCTCTATGAATCTATGAGATTTTTTCTTCACTACTAGTATTAGATACTATACTCTCAATATGTATTTGTTCTATTACAAGATTTTCTTGAAGAGATATAGAATATTTTTTAGAGCTACCTGAACCTGATGCTCCTTTCTGCGATGCCTTTCTTTCTTTTATGATTTTTTTCAGGGTCAAATACTAGGTCAGCTTGTGGCTTTTGAGGATTTCTCTGAGTATGCCTCACAACTGAGCTAGAACTATGAAGTGGAGTTGCCAAGAGGTTCGTCCTCCAATAGAGTCGCCAGATAGATGATTACAACAGAAAAAGTGTCCAGACTTTTTTTATCAACAAAGTTGGATCTGTGTCGTCTCCCAGGGAAGCTGAGCTTCAGTCTCCTTTCCCCGGCAATGACACCAATTATCTTCGCACTCTAGGAAGCTCTCCTAGGTTGTAGCTTGGAGATTCCTGGAAACATGTAAATCTTCAATATCATTCTCTGAACTATTGGAATGGATTGGGGTTTGGATCAAGTCAGATGACTGTTTAAACTCTATTTTCACTCAAAACATGCATGAATACACTAAGCTTGACAAGGCTTTCAACCACTAATGCTCGATAGTTTATAGATTCAATGAATATATGGAGAAACCTGACTGTACCAGTAGATACATACATAAACACATATGAATGGCCAGCTATATAAAGTAAATGAAGCTTAGAGATCTAATTTATCAACGCAGAGATAAGATGACAGTTATCTAGCATTCGACAAAGAAGAAAACATGAATAACCCATTCAAGTGCAAGCTTAGAATAGAGGAAAAGATGGTGATTGAACATATAACAGCAAAAGAAGCTTGTATTACTGGAATGAATATGGACGCTGAGAGGAGTAGAGTCTCCACAGTCTCCAAAAGTTGAA
>APFE031679430.1:306933-323196 GCA_000404065.3 Pinus taeda
TTTGTAATCATATTTAAATTTCATTAATAACCACAAAAAAACTTAATACTTACAATATAACAAGATTTTAACCATCGATATTCACCTCCATTTTACCATGGATATTATTAACATATAAATATGCTTTGTTACAATACCATGGATCAACAACATGGCTCATCAATACCACATGCCAAATAACCATCTCTCATTTCACAATCAAAATATTTTATTATTATTATTATTTTTTTTTTTCACAAAGTCGCTAGATATATTCAAAAAAGTAGGGGGAGACTAAGCTCCGGGTTTACAATGGAAGAGCTCACAGGATGAGCTTGCAGTTGTATTACATTATGACAATTCACAAAAATGCTTTTACTATCCGATTTAAAGATCCTAATACAAGTATAAATTATGATAAATTGGGACAAAAGCAGGGTGACTTTACAATACATCTAGTCGATACTTATATGGCTGATCTATCGGGCATTGGAGTCCTCAGGATGGCTGTCTACTACTACAACTCTTGCACTAGAGGAGCTGGTGCTTGGAACGTTTGAATTGTTCATCTTGTCCATCATAAACTTGAGTATCTCAACAGAATCTTGGATGTGTGCACAGGTATTTGAGAGAGCGCTGAATTGCTCCTGCAAAGAGGAAATGTGGTGCAAAAAAAGATTGAGGTCAGCCTCATATTTTGTTGTGATAATCCTTGTGGCAGCATCGATTTTCTCATCTAGCAGGCGTTGATGCATTCTGACTTGTTCTATTTCGACTTGAAGGTCCCAGCAATGCAAGCAATCTCCACTTCGATCCATAAGGAGAGCTTCAGTGCTGGCTTGAGGCAACTTTGGAGAAGAGCATGCACTTACTGCAACTACAAATCTGAACACAGTTCTGTGAGAGTTATCGATCTGAGAACTGGGCTCTAAAGCCAAGCTGAAGAGACCACAACAGAATGATATAGGATAACAAAGGAACAGAGAAGCGGGATTGATTGAATCGAAGAGGAGGATTCGGTCGAGGAGAGACCTGGAGATAGAGGCGAGGCTAGAGGTAGTCGGCCTACTGAAGATCACTACGGAGAAGGCGAAGACAGATGAATAAATTAAAGAAGGGCCATGGAAATGTGGAGGAGGCTTGTTGGAATATATAGCGGGAAAACAGGGGCATGAAGAGGACCAGATCACAAGGAGGAGCCATGGGCGATAACGAGTTTTGTTGTCCAGGATTCGATTCGCTGTATCAAAATCTCCAGTGATGTGATAAGACTGGGAAGTCAGGGATTTGTCGCAGTAAATATCAGATATCTTTTGGATGTGGTCAGAGTCCTTATTAGCAGAGGCACAGTTCATTGGAGGGGATCGATTTGAAGCAATCATGAATTTCAGGGAATGAATTGACGCAAATTCATATGGTTGCATACGATACTTCCTCTTTCCTGTGAGTAGGCTTAACTGGCCCTTTTGTCTACATCTTGGTTGTTGGAGCCAAGGACATGAAAAAATTGATACTCCATATCATGAGATAGCAGGCTTTTACATCAATTGATGGTTTGATGTAAAAAGAGATTGGATTCTTGTTGATTGTTGTTCATTAGGCTTATTATAATGGCGGAATCACCAAATATGAGGGCTTTTTTAATCCTTTGGACCTGTAGTTGAAGGATGCCTTGGTAGAGGCCCAGAGCTTCGGCTCTGCTGTTGGATAAAATTCCCAATCCCCATTCATAAGAGGAAATGGGTTCGCCTAAAGGATTGAGAATGATGCCCCCTGTTCCCGTTGCTCCCGAGTTAGATTTAGATGCTCCATCAAAGAATAAAGAGTGAGAATTCTTTGATTGGAGCCATTCACTAAATTCTTCCTTTGTTAGGCGTATTTTCCAACCGAGATTGTTGGCTTTGCCTCTGAACTTGCTGATTTTTACTGTTAAAGAATTACTGGTCTTGTCAATAAGGTTCCAGATGAAGTTTCTTTCCTCTGCCCATAGGCTGGTGGGATCGATTTTTTTTTTTGTCTTAGAGGCTATGGTTTCAGTAGCCAGACTTGTTGCTTTGATGAGAATATACCTGGTTGAAGTTATTTTATCTTGGAATATCATGTTGTTCCGAGCAATCCAAATTCACCACAGAAGAGCAAAAGGGATGGCATTCCAAACTCTTTTAGCGGGATTTTTCTTCACTGATTGCCAAGGATAGTTTCTCCTCCAGTTATTTAGAGCTTTGTCGATGGAATGCTGAGTATTCCAAATGGAGGGTGCAGAAGGAATGATGATGTTCCAACATGAGGTTGCAAAGGGACAGGAGATAAACAAGTGTTGTATGGATTCCTCTGCAACTTTATAGTTGGGAAATCTAGAGGGTCCAACGATGCCTCTTTTCTTGAGGTTCTTTGTAGTTAGTAGTTTCCCATGCAGGAGAGTCCACATGAAAATTTTGACTTTTGGAATTGCTTCTACTCTCTTTAAAATCTTCTAGTGTGTCCAGACTGTTGTTGGGTATTCCTTGCTGCTTAAATAGTTGTAGCCTACTTTGATTGAATAATTGGTTCCTGTAGGATCCCATCTGAACTCATCCTTATCGGCTTTGATGGTGGGCGTAAGACTGTGCATGTGGTTGCAAAAAGAGTCAAAGCTACCTTTAAGATGATGGGGGATGGGTGGAAATTTCCATCGCATCCAAACATTGGTTGATACATTCCATTGAGAGATTTGGCCAAGATTAAATATACCTTTTCTTTGTAAATAATAAATTATGGGATCCATACCTGGGAGATTGTTTATGGGTGGGTTCCCCATGAGTTTATCCGAACCAATGTTCACAGTTTCACCTCCTTTTGGCACTTTGGAGACATTTTGCGCCATGAATGCAATGGCTTTTTTGCAAAGCTTCCATATCTTTGTACAATTTCTGCTGGGAATCTCGGAAGTGAGAAGATGATGCCTTGGTTGGTTGAGGTATTTTCCTCCAGGAATTTTTTCCACTAGGCTGTTTGATTGTCCAGAAGTCTCCAAATCATCTTTCCACCAAAAGCTAAATTCATGAGAGATGGGGATTTTATGCCAAGACCTCCATTCTCTGGGCTTTGAATGACATGTTTCCATTTTACTAGGTTGTATTTTTTCTTTTCATTCTTGCCCCCTTGCCAGAGAAAAAAATCTGAGAACGTTGTCCATTTTGCGATGGAATGAAGCTGGAGCTTGTGCCAGGGAGAATTAATAGAGGGGAAGGGAGGAAAGGCCTGATTTTAGAAGCACCTGTCACCCAGCTAGATTGAGCCACATAGTTCCCCACTTCTGAAATTTCCTTTTCATTTTGTCTAATGTTAAATCCCAAACACCTGTCTTTGCATTCCCTATGCTTACCGGCATTCCCAAGTAACTGAAGCAGTCCCAATTTAACTTGCAGGGGACACCAAAAATGTTGGCAATGTTGTGGATCGTTTGAGGTGAAGCATTCCATCCATAAATGCATCTTTTGAGGTGATTAATTTGACCTCCTGAATATCTCATGAATTTGTCTAGTAGGGATTTGAATCTTCTTGCTATAATGGTGGTCGCGCCCCCTAGCAATAGGGTGTCATTAGAAAATTGATAGTGATTTATGTTTTTAATGCCATCTTCAAACTTAATGCCTGTAATGAGGCCTGACTGCCTCTTTTGGTCAAGCGCATAGTTGAATGATTCTACCATGAGGATGAAGAGATATGGGGATAAGGGATAGCCTTGTCTTAATCCTCTTGAGGATTGAAAGGAAGGTCCAGGTCTGTCGTTGATGAGGGGAGCGATCCATGGACCAGAGATACAGGATCTTATGATATTAATAAGGAGAGGTGAGAAGCCCATCCTCTGAAGAACTGCAAATAAGAAGGAATGCCTTACCCTGTCAAATGCATTGGCCAAGTCTAGTTTCAAAATAAATCCTTTTTCATTCCTTGCATGGTTTGAATGAATGGCTTCTTGAACCAAAAGAATAGAGTCTGAAATTAGTCTATTAGCCACAAAGCCTCCTTGGTTTTCAGAGATTAGCATCGGAAGGAGAGGTTTGAGCCGAGAGGCTAGGATTTTAGTGAAGATTTTGTATGAAGAATTGCATAATGATATAGGCCTGAAGCGAGAGAAATTAGAAGGGCGATTCTCCTTAGGAATGAGGGCTAGATGAGTAGAATTTGTATAACCTCCTATTTTTCCTTTTCTCTGGATCCACTTGAAGTATTTGATGAGATCCTTCTTTATCAGCTCCCAATATTCTCTGTAAAAACAAATTGGGAATCCATCTGGTCCAGGTGCCTTGTTGGGCTGGAGACTCCAAATTGCTTCCACTATTTCTTCCTCTTTTATTTCTTCTATCAGACTTTTGTTCAAATCAGCTGTGACTTTGGTGGGCAAGTGTTGTAGCAGGTCATCATAAAGTTCTTCCTCCTTTGTTTCAGTTAAGAGTTCCTTAAAATGGTTTGTGGCAACTCCTTTGATATCTGCTTGTTCAGTATGTTGAGTCCCTCCGCTGTCTACAATGGTTGTTATGGTATTTCTCATTTGTCTTGCAGTGGCTTGTTTGTGAAAAAAGGAGGTATTCTTGTCCCCGCTTTCCAGCCACATTTGCCTTGATTTAATGCGCCACTTTTCTTCCTCCTCTCTTTTGATTCTGCTCAGCTGATTGTAAAGCTCTTCTTCTTGAACCTTTTTCATTTTGGAAATACTCCTTTTGTTCTATTACGCATTGAAGTTCTACGATTTTGGATTTAAGCTCATGTTTTTCCCTTTCAGGCTCATTGTAGTGCGATTTGGCCCAATTTCTGAGCGCTTTTTGCACATTTCTTAATTTGTTCTCCCATATGAAACCTGGGGATCCTTCAATATGTTGTCCCCAGGTGTGCTGGATGATGTTTCAAGCTACTTGATAATCACTCCAAAAATGATTATATTTGAATGGAAGCGGACCGAGGGGGCAGTGTATATCTAGTGCTAGAGTGATTGGGTAGTGATCTAAAGCAGCAAAGGGGAAAATGGAGGAATTGAAAACTGAAAAAGTTGATAGGAGGGAGATGTTGACCAAGAACTGGTCCAACCTCTCCATAATATTGTTGCTGCCCAGCCTATGATTATTCCATGTATACTTGTGATTTTTTGGAGTGATATCTATCAAGTCACTAGTTTGCATTATGTTTTCCATTTGGTTTCTGAAAGGATCTGGCATAAAGCTTCCCCCACGCTTTTCGTTGGCATGAAGGATTAAGTTGAAATCGCCTCCTAATATGATGTTGTTTTTATATTCTTCCATTATGTTTTTACTGAGAGCTTCCCAACAAATTTCTTTATCCCTGTAGTGATTGGGGACATAAACATTAAAAATGACAATCTTCTGTTTGCTAATGTTATTTCTCAGAACTGTTTTTATCCAATGATGTTCAATTAGATCAGCTTCACTATTCCATTCATTTTGATTCCAGATGGTATTGATTCCACCAGAATCCCCTCTAGCTTCGCATATGCTTCCTTTATAACATTTATACCTTTCAATGATCTTGTTGATTTCTGGTTCTCTTTGCTTTGTTTCCTGTAATAAGATGATGGATGGTTTCTCCTGCGCTATAAGATCTTTTAGAGCATTGGTTTTGGAGGGGTGCCCGAGTCCCCTACTGTTCCATGAAAGGATTTTGATCATTTCAGACCTGTGGTTCGAGGAGGTGCTCTGCATCCCTTGTCTCTGCTTGCTATTTCTTGATCTTTTGTGCCCTGAATGTAAGATTCTATTAGATTATGCAATCCTAGAGCTATATCTTTCTGCGCGTTCTCATCCCTATGATGTTTAGAGTTTTTTTTGCCCGACTTCTTTTGACCATCAAAAGAAGATCCATGGTCCTTGGAGTTGCTGCGAGTGATTCTAGGAGGGAGGGGGTCTGATAAAAGGGGGGGGATGGTAGTCATAGAATGGGGAGAAGAGGGGTGTTCAGGAAGATTCAAAGGAATAGGATCATCTTCAGGGAGGGAGAGAACATGGAAAAGGTTGGAGGATGGAGGAGATTGAAGGGATTTTTCCAATCCAGGGGATTGAGGTCGATGAGGAGGGGAAGGAGGAGGAGATGGGGACTGAGTGGAAGGGTTGAGAGAGGAGGGTCCAGGTTCATTGGGAAAAATGGGACTAGGTGCTTATTTTTTCTTTTTTACCACTTCGCATTGTTGTTCTTGTGAATTGTTATGAACATTAATGAGCTTAGTACAGTGGTTAGCAAAATGACCATACTCGTGACATACCTTACACTTGAAGGGGATCTGTTCGTAATCGAGCTGTTATATGTGCGACCATTCATCAACTTTGAGCTTGATGACTTCTGGAAGTCCTTTGCCCAGATCAACCTTGACACAGATACGGGCACATGCCTGCATGTTGTCTCTTGATCGCTCCTGTCAATATATTTGCTGACTTCATTTCCGATGGCGCGCACTGATTCATCTCCCCAGTAGTGTAATGGGAGATGGGGGAGGCAAACCCAAACAAGAACCGCATTAGGGATATCAAGCTCTAGATCGAAGTCTGGCGTCCATTTGTTTAAATACAGACCTATGGAGTCCATGAAATAAGGCCCATTATGAAATATCAGGTCCTTGTCGTTCTTTGTCTCGAAGTGGAAGGTGAAGTATCCCTTCCCGCAGAATCTAATAGCAATTTTCCCTTGAATTTCGTCCGCCCAGTTTCTTTCCACCCACCTCTGAACAGTTTTTGGTGAGGGCCAAAGGCCTGTGAATTGCCCTATCAGTCCCTTTTCTGCCAAAGCAAGAGCAGTCATTCTGGGCAAGGTAGGAGGAAGGGAGACTTCTTACAATCCCTCGATTTTTTTAACGAATTTAGAGATAGCAGGGTGAGCTCGTTGCGGCGGCAAGGAGTTTATGAGAGCTGAAAATGCTAGATGCTGAGCGGCCTCCTCCGGAGGGGCCATCTGGAAGAGGATCGAGCGATCTATTAGAGAACCAGGGCGTAGTCAAAGGCGGCTGCAGCAATTGCAGAGCGCGCGCTCGCTAGGTCTAAGTTATTATTATTATATTATTAATTTATTTTAATTTTTTTTGGTCAAGAAATTCTTTTGCAGCCAGTAGGAGAGATGTTGGCATGTCCGTTATATTATGTTATCTAAACATTTTGACTCAATTTATATCTGTTTCTTTATTATATTTATATTAATAGTATATATATATAATAATATATATTTATATATATATACATATTTACATAAAATTAATTTTAAAATTAAATTAATAATTACAATTACTAATTATTAAATTAGTTTAGAACTATATTAAATCAGAATTTATCAAGCTTTAAGAGGGATCAAATCTCTCCAAGTGTAAAGTATAACACTCCACGTTATATGGACACTTAACTTGTTTACTATTTTACTTATTACTTTTATTTACTATAATGATTTTGTCATCATATGTTTGATAAGAAAAATCAAGGACTATGGCTAAGCTGGACAGAACAATTTACTAATAATACATAATAAGAATTAAAGTATTTTCAAGAACTGAAAAACCGTTGTTAACCTCCTGACACAGTTAAGGTGGTTACCCACCTATTTCCTCAAAATGATAATTCGAGGAAGGCCTAAGGGGTTGGAGAATTAACGAGAGGAAAGGATTAGATTAGTCAAAGGGTCGAGTGTTGCCATCAAAAAATTCCTTGAGCTGGGTGAAATAAACCAATGGGAAATCTGGAGTACAGTTATGAGGGTATGTGACTTAATGTTGGACAGACAGTCCTGATGCTTGAAGATACCTAGACTAAGACAATCCTTATAAATACTATTTGGAGGAGGAAGAGATCAGGGGAGAGTCTAGACGTAATTTCCAGACTCATGGCTGGGTGGTGAGATATTCCCAAAGAGAAACTACTGACTACGAGACAATGAACAGATAAGTACTTAAATCTTTCTTATGTCTCAATTATTATTAAAGCTGGTAATTATTAGTGCTGTTAGGTTACTATAATTATATGAAATGAGGATTACAAAGACTATTGTTAATTCATTCTATGCTTGGGCAACATATGTTTATTCTTTTTGTGACTTAGATTAAAATTGATAATTCTATGTACTTGAAAATAAAGGTTTAATTACTACATTGTGTGGGCACTTGTTAAACTTTAGACAACAAATAGAAGATGTGAATAAAACTTAGAAAGTTCCACATTAGCCACACATAACAAGTATCTGCGTAAACGAAAGAAGCAAAGGATCGGCGAGCCTTACACTATAGAGTTAAGATCAATCCTGACCTCTTCCCCTAATCATTGCCTAAACACTACTGTGAAATCGACAAACTTTACATGCATTCATAATCAACTAGAAAGAAACTTGCTTCTACACCCAGTATATGGAATTTTAATTAAATACTCATACACAGACCTGGTAAAGATAAAATGCCATCCTATATTAATAATGAGGAAAAGATAATCGAAGATTTCATATAACATTTCAAACAAAACATTTGAAAGGGGGGAATGGTAATAATTGTTAACCAAGCCAGCACAACAAATGTTATACATTAAGTCATTTCTTTTCTGAACTCAAACCCTTGCCCTTAATGCAAGGACTGTCTCCATGAAAAAAATGCACATAAATTATGAATGTCGGACAATTTTAGAACTTGGGCAGATTAAACCAGTCCCATGAATTAAAAGAGCAAACATCAACCTGACTGCATCCTATTCCTGTAAGGAATGTCAGAAAATAACCATTTAAGAACTGATATAAATATATAGATGTAGCATTCTATGTATTGAAGAAGAACTTCAGTAATTACACCAACAATACGTTTTTTAATGTTTCATATCAAAAATAAATTGGGTCATCCGTTTGGGTCCTAGTTGAGGAAGCTATCAAAACAAAACAACCAGAAATCCATGACAATGCAACAACTAGCAACATGCTAAGTCGATAAGAAACCAGAGTGGCTTATCTATTGGTAAAATCCCTTGAGGGTTTAGTGATAACCTACTTGAATGGTAGAAAAGAAAATAAGATAAGAAAACGCTGCTCCAGAGGCCCAAACCATTAACAGAGAAGTTTCTAGGAGAACGTGTACCTGTAACCAGAACAAGGAAAGTGATTAGAAGGAAATTCAATGATTATTATTTCTGAATGTTAAAAAGAAACCAGAATGATTAACCTTAGAATACCTGTGATGTGGCCCTGGAGCTACAATGCTCACCTACATAGTTAAACAAGATCTTGGGGTCAGACTCACAGCCTTTTTCTCTTTGGCGAAAAGATAGAACCCGATGTTTTGATAGTAATCAAAATCAATACCTGGGAAAGAACATTTGGTTCCAAACTCGTCTCCATCAAAGGATGAGAAGCCAACATTAGTAGGAACCACCTACACAGTCCAAGAAACAATTTGGTTACTCATACTTGTGCTTCTGGAAAAGCATTGATGAAGGAAACCTTAATCTTGAGAAAGATAGAGCATAACTTACCCAAGGGTTGGTGCGTGTAGCAGCCTGCAAAAGAGAAAGGTTTTGGTAAATCAAAACCCTCATCGCCATGGAGAAAGACACATCCTGTTGCAGAGAAACCAAACCTAAAAGTGAAAAACCCAAATGAATTCGACCGCAGTGCAGAGCAGGGGAGTTGGTTACCACAACAAACCCTTGTTGTTGTGGACTATTGGATTCACAAGGATTGATCACACATCGTAGGGAGTTCCAAGTGTCTTGGGTCACATGACCTTTCTGGAATCGTGTGCAAAGATTAAATTGATATTGGATACTATGTACTATGCATCAAAGGGAATTAAATACCTAGTTATTTACCTACCATATACCATAAATAAAATCTTAATAATGTCATATCAAACCTTATTTACGCAGGTCGTATTGATTGCCTAGTGGTAAATTTGAAATTTGTTTATTTTTGTTTGTATTTGGGTAAATAGTTTATTTAGAAATATCTATTACAAGTGGTATTAGAGCCCGGTTTACGACACTGAAGATTTTAGGATATATACAAATAAGATATACATTAAGTGGGATGAATTATTGAACACAGAGATAAATACAAAGAGAGAGAAGAAGGGAAAAGAGCCAAAAGAACAGAATGTAGATGGGTTCTAGACCACCAAATCAGCCAGGTGCGACATATGTAGGGGTCAACCCTAATATGTGGATATAGTCAAGAGAGGAATCTCACCTGGCCAATGCAGCTCTACTCGAAACCGTTTAGCAATTACGCGCTGAGATGAATAACTTGAGGATGCTTAATGAGAGATTACGACAAGAACAAGAAATAATTCTAAAAGGCCTATCTGATCAACAAAATCAACATGGGCTAGACCCCAGTACTGGTAATGGAGAGAAAACTGTGATTGTCCATCAAGGGGAAGATAATGATGAAGCAGAGGAAAGACATGAGGATAATGAAGGATGTTCTGGTAATGTTTATGATCAATGAAAATAAAAAAGACAAAAAGCTAAACTATAAGGGGAATTCAAAAAGATAAAACCCCCAATTTTTGAGGGTGAATCAAAGGAAGCGGTGGAAGCATGGTTAATAGATATGAACAAATATTTCCAGATCTATAAATACAATGATAAATTAAAGGCACGGCTAGAAGTTTATCAACTAAGAAGTAAGCCCACCTTGTGGTGGGAAGAAATAAATACTTTAAGGAAAATTGACGAAGAGCAAGTCACATGGAAATAATTCCATAAGCATTTCAAAGATAGATATTTGAGAGAATGCTATTATGATGAAAAAGCAAAGGAATTCCATGATTTAAGGTTGGGATCCTTTACTATGGATGAAAACTATTTACCTCTTTACTACGGTATGTATCATATATGCAAGAAGAGAAGGCCAAGATTCAACATTTTATTAGTAGTCTACCTAATTTCATGAAGGATAAGTTGGAATTTGATTATCCAAAAACAATGGACGACACCATGCAAAAAGCCTGCATCTGTTACCAACAAATGAAACAGAAAAGTGAGGGTTCGAAAGGAGGTTTGAACTGGAGGGGAAGAAATTTGCTTCCAAATAGACAGACAAAAAATTTTGGTGGAAGAAATTTGCAGCAAAGAACCTTTAGTAAATTTCCAACAAATAATTAACTAAAGGTCCCAACAACTATTGAAAATAGGCAGACTGAGGGAGCTAATAAGTTTGCTAATGACCAGCAGCAAAATAGCCTCTGCAGTGCTAGGGTGCAAAGAATCCCATTATTACAAAAAATGTTGGCATAGAGCAAGAACAAAGTAGCTTTCAAACATGCAAGAAGCTTCCATGGTTGGGGAGGTGACGAGGAGTATGACCAGGGTTAATGTTGCACTTGATGACCATTAAGAAGAATACCAACCCACCATGATTGAGTGTGAAGGTATGATCGCTAATCAACCTATCCCTATTTTGTTTGATCCGGGTGCTAGCTTAAGCTATGTTAGTCCTAAGATTGTATAAGGATTCCAACTGCAAAGAAGTCAATTTTAAAAACCCCGGTTAGTCCAATTAGCCACATGGGCAAAGTGAATGGTAATGGAAAAAACAAAACATTATCCTATAGATATTTCGGGACAAAAGATTTATGTTAATTTAAATATACTCCCATTGGAATCATATGATGTACTAATAGGGATGGATTGGTTGGAAGGACATTGGTCCTTAGTAGATTGTAAGGGAAAATATGTTAGTTACCTTATTGAATCGGGATAGATAAAAGAGATTCAAGGAATTAAGAAAAATATTAAGTTACGTCCTATTACGGCTAACCAGCTGGTAAAATGCATCAGGAAAGGTTGTCAAATTTATGTTGTACATGTAGGATATACAAATTCCAAGAGAAAATTTACTACTCTGGAAGACATTCATGTCATTCAAGACTTTGTTGATGTGTTTTTTGAATCCATACCTTGGTTACCACCCATGCAGTAAATCGCTTTTACAATTGAGTTGATTCTAGGTGCAACTCTTGTTTCCATAACTCCTTACCGTATGAGTATACCCAAATTAACATAACTCAAAATGTACCTATAGGAACTGATTGATAAAGGATATATCTACCCTAGTGTGTCTCCCTGGGGAGCTCCTGTATTTTTCGTACAGAAGAATGATGGAACTCTAAGGTTATGTATTGATTATCATCAGTTGAATAAACTTACTATCAAAAATAGATACCCTTTACCTCGAATTGACGATTTATTTGATCAAGTTCGAGCATGTGTGTTCTCCAAGATTGACTTAAGATCTAGGTATCATGAAATAAGGATTAAGAAAGAAGACGTTTGCAAAACTACTTTTTGAACTTGTTATGGTCATTATCAGTTCGTAGTGTTACCTTCCGACAACTTTTATGAGTCCGATGAATGGTACTTTTCAGCCATACTTAGATAAGTTTGTGTTGATTTTCATTAATGATATATTTATTTACTCTAAGAATCAGGTGGAACATGAAAATCATTTGAGAATTGTATTGCAAACCTTACAGAAAAATCAGTTGTACACTAAGTATAGCAAGTGTGACTTTTACAAAAGTCAGATACAGTATCTTGGTCATGTCATATTAGCAGAAGGTATAGCAGTAGACCTAGAGAAAATTAAGCCTATTATGGAGTGGCCCACCTCGAAGAATGTTGTTGATATTAGGTCCTTCTTGGGTCTAGCTGGGTACTACCATCGGTTCATTGAAGGATTTTTCAAAATTGTTTTTCCCATGACTTCATTACAAAAGAAGGGAAGAAATTTTCGGTGGATAGTTGAATGCCAACAAAGTTTTGAGAAATTAAAACACCTACTTACTACGACATTTGTATTAAAGGTTGCAGATCTAGAGAAATATTTTGTTGTATGCACAGATGCTAGCAAGGAAGGTGTTTGCGGAGTATTAACGCAAAAGGTAAATGTTATAGCTTATGAATCTCGCAATTTTAAGGAATATGAGCAGTGATACTCTGCTTATGATCTTGAATTAACAATGGTAGTGCAGGCACTAAAAATGTGGCGACACTACTTACTGGGGAAGAAATTATTGTTATTAACAGATCATAGTAGTCTTACAAAATTTCTTTAACCAATCCAATTTAAATTATTGTCAAGCTAGGTGGACAACCTTTTTAAGCGAATTCGACTTTGAAATAAGGCACCTTAAGGGAAAGGAAAATTCAGTTGCTAATGCATTAAGCATAAAGTTTCACTGTACTTATGAAATACAACTCAGCCAAGAAAAGTCAAATCTCCCTTATATGATTAAGGAAGCATCTCTTAAAGACCCAAAATATACCTTCCTTTGGCAACAAGCAATTAATGCTCGACATAAAGGGGAGAAATATGAATATGGAATAAATCTAGATAAATTGTTAACTTTCAGAAATCGAGTTTATATTCCTAATCAGAATTCTATTAAACATTTTTTATTGGATGAATTTCACAGGAAACTATATGTTGCCCATGCAAGATACCAGAAACTACTTTCAGCTATCAGGAAAGGTTATTTCTAGCTGGATTTAAGAAAATATATTACAAAATATTTGGCTAAATGTTTGGAATGTCAGTTAGTAAAGGAAAACATCAACATTCCATTGAACTACTGCAACCACTACCTATCCCTGAGTGGAAATGGGATGTGAATACTTTGAATTTTATCATAGGTTTTCCCAAACTAAGAAGCAACACGAATCAGTTATGGTGGTGGTTGATGAGCTAAGAAAACCCGTTCATTTTATACCGATAAAATCCACTTACAAGGTTGTTGAAATTGCAGATATTTTTATAAGAGAGATTTTTAGATTTCATGAAATATCGAAGGTGGTAATCTCTGACAGGGATGTGAAATTTACATCCACTTTTTGGAAGACCCTTTTCTCTATATTGGGCACACACATCAAATTCAGTATTGCTTACCACCCTCAAATGGATGGTCAGACTGAACGGGTGAATCAAGTTTTAGATGATATGTTAAGAATGTTTGTGATGTAGCAGTTGCATAAGTGGGAATATTAACTCCACTTAGTAGAGTTTTCTTATAATAATAGACACCACGAGTCATTTGGAATGAGTCCCTTTGAACAATTGTACAGAAGAAGGTGTAGGGTACCCATAGATTGGAAAAATCCTATTAATAGATTAACATTGGGTCTTGATATGCTAGCCAAGATGGAGCAAATAGTTAAAAAGATTCGTCAAAACATAAAATTTTCCCAGGAAAGACATAAAGCTTATGCAGACAAAAGGAGAACCTATAGAGAATTCCAGGTGGGAGATTACGTGTACTTGTGAGTCAAGCCAAGAAAAAGTACCTTGCAGTGGAAGGGTTGTGTTAAGTTAGCACCTCGGTATTGTGGTCCTTTTCAAGTATTGGAATCGATTGGACCTATAGCGTATAAGCTCACATTACCAAGCCATATCTAGGTTCACAATGTTTTCCATGTATCCTTGTTAAAAAAATATGTGTATAATCCTCAACATATTATTAACTTGGAAAATGTGCAGGTAAATCAGTTAATGAAATATTAGTGTATAATTTCATGATAAATTGAATTTATGATGATAGTCCATAAAAATGTGCAGGTCCAACCGGAAGGAGAATTTCTGGTAGAATCTCTTCGTATTCTCGAACAGAGAGAACAACCATGATGAAATGAGCCATCAGCCAAGTTAAAGTGTAGTGGAAGCACTTTGGCCCAAAAGAAGCCACCAGGGAAGAAGAGGATTTCATGCAAAAATCTTATCATGCACTTTTTCGTAAATCAAAGAGAACATCGGGGATGATGTTCCTCATAAGGGGGGAAAGATTTAATACCCCACGTTATATGGACATTTAACTTGTTTATTATTTTGCTTATACTTTTATTTACTTTATGATTTTGTCATCATATATTCAATAAGAATATTAAATGACTATGACTGAGTTGGCTAGAACAATTTACCAATAATACATGATAAGAATTAAAGTATTTTCAAGAACTAAAAAACAGTTGTTAACCTCTTGATATAGTTAAGGTGTGATATATTTTTCTATGGTTAGTTTTGTTGTGCTAATAACAATTACAAGTTTATAAATATGTGCTTCCTTATAACTCCTGGTGTTAAGGTTTCATTAGTTGTGTGTGCATACAGTCAGTTATATTTCCTTAAGTTTTAAAATACATTCATGAGAAAAATAGTTTTAGAAACAAATATTGAACAACAAACATGTGCAGTGCAGCAAGCCTTCAAAGAGACACATTAACACAGTGTTTTGATGAAGGATTTCACCCATCCTGGACTACATCTCATTGGTCTAGCTTCCATGGCTTGGGCCTCAGTATTAGCTCAATGTGGAAAAAATGTTGTTTACAAATCTCTATGGATCCTGATACCTGCACCAATGTGTTGAGAATGTCCAAATTAACCAAAAATGACTATTAGATCTCTAAAAACTGACTTTAGCTGCTGTGGGCATGACCCCCTTCCCTGGTGGCCCTAGACTGTAGAAATTTTGAATAATTTAACACATATTCAATGGAGATTATCCTGATCATGTACTATTGCGGAAAACATACACAATACATAAGTTCCTCTACATTGATCATCAATATAGCAGCATCAATAACAATAAAACATCAAGAGCATTCACACATTAACACAGTATGTATCCCGGGGAAAACATCTCGCTAAAAACCCCAACTATCTATATATTAATGATTGAGTCATGTAACATTACACATCATAATACTTCTCACAAGTATCTCCACCTCTGTTACACGCAATACAGCTCAGATCTGATCTCTAAATCTCTTCCACTGCTTGCCTGCCTCCACTACTCAATACCTGCTCAAGAACTGATGAGAATGGCTCACCAAACTCGTTTTCTACCTGCAAAATAGTCACTCACACTTTTTGGACGTGAGCATAAGCTAAAATGTGGGCAAATACGTGGGCAAACTCATTGGCATACTCAATCCCTTGATTGTGCAAGATCTGGTGCACAACTATAGTCACAACTGATAGCAATCTGATTCTCTACCACCTGTTCCTGTTGAACTGAACATGCACTGACATGCAACTGAGTTAACTGATGTATTCATTAGTTGTATTATGAGTTAATAACTTGTGAATTAATTAATAACTAATTCACCCATCTCATCTCTAGTTTATTTGCCAGTTAGACTAAATACAACCAGTTTAACAAAGCTAAAACTGAACACAACTCCATCAACTCCACAATCAACTCCACCAAACTCAACTGATTGAGTTCTAACTGAATTCATGCATGCAACAACTCAACTGACTCATAAGAAAAGCGTATTTCCTTCTGAC
>APFE031679432.1:0-53188 GCA_000404065.3 Pinus taeda
ACAATACAACATCTCGCATATTAAACTTTACAACACCTCTCAACACAATTAATAACTATTTATTTAAAAAATAAAATTTGATAACTATAAAATGTGGTTGAATATTGTCCCTTGGCACAAAACTTTACAACACCTCTCAACACAATTAATAACTATTTATTGAAAAATAAAATTACATGAATATAAAATTTAGTTGGTTTATGAATGTTTTTGGGTGGGATGAATCTTTCTTCTTAAAAGGTTACCCAGGTACAGGTTAAAACTAAAGGGGTAGAAAGAGTTCAAACTAGAGCGATAAAGTATGTGTGCTTTCGTAGTCAAATAATTGCCTTGAAATTGGGCTGAAATGAATCCATTGTCTCACAAACAAACAACACCCTTAATTTGTGCACTGAAATACACCCTTAATTTGTGCACTGAAATAGGTGCATTGTCCCACAAACAAACAACACCCCTAATTTGTACACTGAAATGACTCCTCATCCCACACAAACAGAAAAACAAAAAATTACTTCTAACAAACACATTAACCCATTTCTTTGGAAGAGAGTTACCCAGTCATGGAAATCGATGCAAGACTTCGAAGCAATGAGAGTCTGAAATGAACACAGAAAAACAAAAAACCACTCTAATTTTTACTTCTAACAAACAAATTAACCCATTTCTTGGAAGACAGTTACCCAGTCATGGAAATCGATGCAAGACTTCAAAGCAATGAGAGTCTGAAATGAACAATTATCAAACAAAGGCATCTTGTGAAGGGTTTTAATGAGCCTTAGCTCCAGCCTCCTAATCTCTCCATTGATGCTCAATTCACATGGCGATGAGCTGATTCTGTTAAAGGCAAAATCCTAAATACTCTAATGTATGCTTGCTTTGAATTCTCCCATCCATGCGAGTTCTTCTTGTGGGGGGGGAGAGGTTTTTGCACCTTCCCTCTCTAAAACCCTAACCGGAGGCGTTACAAAGATACGTTACACTTGGCGAAAAACCAGTGAAATGCTATTATTTATTGTAGCAATTGAAGGAGCTATATAAGGGCAATTCCGGCAACAAATAGGGCTATCTACACAGAAATTAGGGCAATAATTAGGGAAAATTTAGTCTTGCAGGTGAGCTCTTGTTTTTGGGTTTCTTGTCTCATTTCAGTTCTTGAAATGGTGCGTACTGCGCAGATGTACAAGAACAGATTGCAAGAATATGCACAGAAGAACTCTTTGCCATTGCCTCTCTATGAAGTTGTAAATGAGGGCCAAGACCATCTTCCGCAATTCAAGTGCACTGTAATAATCAATGGGGCAAAGTATGAATCCCTTCCTGGTTTCACCAACAAGAAGGCATCACAGAATGCTGCAGCTAAGGCAGCTGTCGAAGATTTGGAAATGCAAGGGTTGATTGTTGAGTTCAAAGTAAGTTTCAATTCTTACTCAAATGCTCAAAATCTTTTCAAATGCTGGTTTTGCTTTCTATTTTACCTTTCTTTTTCTGTTCCGACTTTGTTTGCAATTTTAATAATTTTGATTGAATATGGTGGATTATGTTATAAACTTCCTTTTATTTATTTGCTGACAACCAAAAAGGAGAAAATACGGCCTAAAGGTATTCTTGCAGAAGTTGTTAAAAGGAAGAATATGCCGCCTCCGAGTTATCGTTTTACAAGGACTTTTACAGCAACTGTGGTTGTTAATGGGGTTTCCTATACTGGAGGTCCTTCAAACAATCAAAGGGACGCTCAAAACAAGGCTGCACTTGAAGCACTTCAGGCAATCGACCCCAAGGCTGCATTTGAAGCACTTCAGGCAAACGACCCCCAATATTGTGAGTTGATGTGGATGGAAAACTAACTATTTGCATTCTTCTGGGCTATCCTTATGTAACTTCTAATATCCTTAAATTTCTTTTGCTCTCAACGATGCTATTTGTTACTGATCCTGCCACTGTTCCATTGGAATCTCATGTTAGGTAATTCATCATCGCATGCTGAAGTTAATGCGAAAAATGTTTCCCAGCAGCCAACTGAACAACCGGATAACTTGGCATCTGATAATCAGCTATTAGAAGGAACTGAATCTCAATCGGCGGGAAATGGTCTAGAAAAGTCAATTGTCGACGGTGCACCTGCTCCTGAAAAGGACTCAGAGAAGACAGATGTGGAGAATGCATGTGCAGTTGGACATGGTATAGGAAAGACAAAGGTGAAGGATGCCCATGAAGCCGAAAGGGGAATGTCAGATATAAATGATGCACATTCAGTGTCAGCCCCACAGCCTCATAATCATATTCAACAGGACCCTTTTCCTGCACAACAAGAGCATTTGAAAAAGGAGACAAGGGATACATATCAAGACAAAGTACATGGATCTAAGGGGATGCAGCAAATCAGTCAGGAGCTTGATCTAACTGAATCCATCAGCAAGAGGAGTAGAAGTGAATCTGAGAATGCTGAACAAATTTCTCAAAAAAAGAAAAAGAACAGAAAGGAGACTGATAGCACAGCTTGACAAAGCCTAGAGTGTGCATTGTCTGATTCTGGTATAAGACAGCGAAAACTTTCTTCATATTTCCAAATCATTGATTTTTGTCTCAATTCTTGAGCTATTTCGTTTGATTGATTTTAGTCAGATTTATTATATTTATAGGACTCAGATTTCTCAGAAACCTCATCATCTTGAAGTTGAAACAAAATGAACTCTTTATGGCTGTTACTCTTGCTAAATAAATAAATCATGAGTGCATATCATATATTTCCTTGTTTTGCAATGACCCAAGAAAAATCTGTATAAAATGATGCAAAATCCCAAGGTCATTTTGCAACAATCTGTCATGTGATTTGGCTTGGTAACCATGATGTAGTAGCTATTGATTAACACTTTTTCTTGGTTCTATGATTACTTTGTTTCAGTAGTTGTGAACTATGGAATTTCTGTTAGTGGTTTGGTTAATCAGCTAACATGAATAAAGAATATTGACTTGTATATGTGTATCGTTTTCTTTAATTCCAACGTTTGAATTTCAAATTAGAAATTGGGTTCCTGTTCATTTATTGAAGCATAGAGTCCTAGATCTAATAGGGTGTACCATAACAAATTCGGCCGAATACACCTAAACAATACAAAACTTAGGAATTTTGATTTGGCCTTCAAATAATTCACTATAATTCAATTCGTTTGGCATGTGTTGCATGGTGCAGCATTTTCCAAGAAGATCCAGTCTTTCGAAATAGTAAAGAATGCATAATCTCAGTGCCTGTGTCATGGAGATCAGCTTATTCTCAAGAACAAGAAGCTGATGCAGAGCCCTGCGATACCATATCTGACGCTGTACTATGCTTATCTGAGAGGATTGGTAGCTGGAATTTTGTCTATTCTCCAGCATGCTGCTTGTGTCCCTAGAATGTTGCTTGTTGCTCCAGTTTTGTGTAACTGTATAAAGAATATGATGTTTACATATTACTTTGCACTTGGCTTGTACATTCTGCTGCTTGGCCCGTACATCCTGGAAGGAAACTTAAAAGGATTTATAGTGCTTTATACTCTAGAGTCCTTGTTTCTATGATCCGTCATAACTGCAATAGCAAAAAACATTGCTCCCTTTTTTCATCTTTTAGCATTTGGGAAATAATTTTGAAAGACTTTGTTTTTTCTTTGTCATTTTAGATGGCACAAGATGCTTCTCAAATATGGGTTTTTAGCATTCTAGCTATCACTAGAGTAGTTACTAGGAAGTGCCTTTCATTCCTATAAAGATGGTTTTTTCCAATAATAGTTCGCTTTCTTTGACGTAATGATTGTCTAGAGTCTTGAAAATATCTCTTCTGGGATACCATCTTTGCCATATAGCAATTTAGCTCTATTGCTGAAAATGTTTAACTTGCATATACATAAAAAAATTGCTACCTTATCTGAGTTAATAGAAATATTGAATCATTTTAATATTCTCTAGACAGGGGATATTTAAGTATGAAAATTATCACACTAGCTTCTAATATGCAAACTGTAAAATGTATTTCTAATGATTTTATGGGTTAATGGAAAATTAGCCCACCTGTTGGTATTAGCCTAGCCCCTAAAGAATGTTGTTGCCTTCTAGCACCTTGTCATCCTAGCTGCTAGATTGGAATATGATTTAAAAAAAAAACATGGAAAATTACCCCCCCTGCCAATATTAGCCCCTAAAAAATGGTGTTGCCTTCTAGCACCTTATCATCCTAGCTACTAGATTACAATGAATGGCCCTTCAATCTATAAAGATGCCTTTCCAATATCCAAGTATTCTGAATTAAATCTCATTTTTAATAGTGATTTAGGTCTCAATCTCTGAAAACGCACAACTTGCATTACCATTTTAAACCAGTGACTTAGAAGTGGAGTTCAAATTTGGAAAGATGGATACTAAATGGAATGCCTTAGAAGTGGAGTTTACTTCTTCAAGGAGGTATCCCAAATGGAATGCTACTTTGACCATTTTCAAAGCAAAAATAGTGTCTTTGCATTTCATGATTCTAATGAATCCAGTCTTTGCACTAATAGTGATTTGTGCTTAAAATCAGGTACAAAGTTCAGAAGTTTTAGTGAGTTGTGCTTATAATCATGTACAAAGTAGATTTCCCCCCTCTTTTTTGGTTCTTTTCTTTCTATAAGATGCCTAATGTTTTGTCTTACTGAATGTTATTGAATATGCTTGTCATTACCCTTGTGAAAAGACAGTCATATTGAATATCCTAGGTGTTGCCTCTGTTATAGCTTGTTCAAATCTTGTACATTGTGAAAAGACACATTCATATAGATCAGGAGTTATGTCAAACAACCTTTTTAGTGTATTGGAAACCATTACAACATTCTTTATTTTTCGCATCTACCACTACACACAATCCTTATCAGTTATATCTTGAATTAGAGTTGATAAAATCTGTTTTCAGCCCTATTTCTCCTAAAACACATGATCCCGCACTTCTTTGAAATGATATTTATATCTTCGTATCCTAAGTGAATCAAGGCAGCCAAAGTTCTATTCTTTAAGGCAAATCCACGATGCCTAATTTCATTAAAAGAGAATGAGTGCTCGGAAATGGCTCAAACTGATTCATTACGATGCTTGGAAATGGTATGTGAAAAAAGGAAGGAGATGAACAAAAAGTGCATAGATTTATTTAACCCTGGATCTTCTAAAGAGAGTTTTACCCTTGAGTTTTTCCAAGGTTAAGATGATCTATAGGATTACCTGGTTTTAGTCTAGTGGGCATTCAAATTTCATTTTCACATCATTTTTAAAGCTCAGTAACTCATTAGTGGGCATTCAAATTTCATTTACAAATAATTTTTAGAGTTAGCAACTCATTTCTTTTGAAGTTTTGGATACAAGCAATGCATCAGTTATTTAAAGTTATGGATACAAACAGTGTATTAGGTTCAAAATGAATTTCTGTAATCGAGAATATTTTTCCATTGAAAGTGGGTTGGATCAGGTACAATCGCATATCCATTAAAGTTATGGCATGATGTTTTTCATTAAATTTATGGGGCTGTATGATGGTAATGGAACTAGATTTGTGTTACATCTATGCTAGTGTTTTGACACTAATAAATTGTGGTTTTATTTTCAATCTAAATATTTTAGATTAAGTTGCATTTCTTGATTGTTTTATTTTCATATTGAATTAGATTAAGTTGCATTTTCTTGATTGTTTTATTCTCATATTGAAAAAAATTATGTTTGAAGAGATCTTTAAAAAGTTGCTACTTAAAAAGATATGAAATTAAGGTTAATTCTTGCTCTTATGGAATTGTGCCCACCCCAACCCCCACTGCCTTTATCCCTTTCTTTCAACATGCCTCCCTCTTATGAGGGGTGATCTACTAGAAACAATGGTTTTCGAGGAGGTTGCATTCCAATAATAACTTGCTACTTATTTAGAATGGCACCTCCACCTTGTATCCCCTCATTCCCAACATGCATCACTATTATGGGGGTTGGTGGGGTGATTCTCTAAATCGCAGCTCCCATCTCCTTTGTAAATCCACCCCATAGCTCCTCACCTGCAACATTTTTTTCTTTTTGGTGGTTGTATTTTTGTATTAGTAGAATCAGTAGACTTGATACATGTCACTAAGGAGGTTTGTGGTCAAGTTGGAGGGATTGCCCACAAGCACCCTAGGTGCGTTAACAAAGTTTTGAACTTGAGTAAGACCCCAATATTGTTCAAGAAACACTTTTTGGTTGGGAATGTTCATTGTTCCTCCCAATATTATGATGTGGGTGGGAGAGGGAAAGGAGATTATGCCGATGATTCCTAGGAATTGTTGGTCCCTCGTTACACCGCCCAAACCATGCCCTTCATACCCCCTCCCCCTAAATTACACATCCCATCCCATCTATGTGCTCGCTCCCAACACTATGATGGGGGAGGGGAGGAGATCTCAGAATTGTCCACTTTTGACCCCTTTATTAACTACTCTCCCAACATGCACTACTATTGTGGGGTCTGGTGGAAGGGGTGGAGTATTGATTTGTGGAATTACTTCTTCTCCATTCCCCCTCCCAACATGTGTTTTGCTTATGGGTTATTTATTATTATGGTTATAAAGCTAGACTTGTTTTAAATAATTTCAAGATTATTCTTTGCAATGATTTTAATCTATTATTTGATAATTGGATTAATAGGTGTCTGAACTCTCTTTCCATTTCCATTAATAGGTCATTCTCTAGGGTTATCCTTGGTCTCTCCTACTATTTCTACTCGTAGAAAAATAACTATGCAAAATTATAAGGGATTATAAAGTAAGAGGAAGTCTAAAATACCATAACTATTGATGGTATTGATCACTCACTTTATTGATGGTATTGATCACTCACTTTATTCTTTGCACATGATTGAATCCAAAGGGATTATAAAGTAGGAGGAAAACTTAAAAAAACTTAACTATTGATGTATGGTATGGATCACTCACTTTATTCTTTGTAGATGTAATCTTGTTTGGTGTAGGTTTTAGAATAAAGGTAGAGTATATAAAAAGAAGTTTGTGTTTATTTGGGGTTAATCTTAAGTGGTTTTTCTATCACTAAGATCATTTCTTTTTAAGTTAAATCATTAGAGAAATGCCTTTCATTTTAAATCAAATGATTTTACAAAGACATAAAATGCTTATGATTTTACAAAGACATAAAATGCTTATGATTTGTGTTGAAGATAAACTATTATAGGTATAGGGTTTGGTTATGGTTATATTGAAAATTGGAAAATAGAATCACAAATTGGTACAACAATTAATCATTATCATTAGGAGGTTACTTAATGCTAGTGAAATCATTATTTGAGGTAATGAGGCAGTCTTATTCTATTGGTATTTAGTGGTCTATATTCTAGTTGGTATTTTAGAAAATATAGAGAAAAATGTTTTCCACTCATATAGATAGAGGGGAAAGCAAAAGAAATTTCATTGGTAAAATATCATTGCTTGCAAAGCTTAAAGATTTTTTAGGTTGGGGGTTAAAGAATATTCAAGTTTGAGTAATCATTAGTTACAAAGAGTCTTTTAATGCTTATTAGTCAACAAGGGTTGTGGCAAGTGTTGGCCTATTTAATTGTTGTTCAATAAACCCTTTACTAGTCAATCTGGTTCTTAAGCTTATGAGTTGAAAACATAATTTGTACAGGGGTGAGTTGACGTCTAAGTTACCCTAGTCACTTGCAAAGCAAAGAAACTATTTTATTATATATTCAAATTGAAGGAAATTGCTTCAAAGAAGTCTAAGACAATCTTACTCATTCACAAAATTGATATTGAGTACAACCAGCGTTCTAAGAGATTTTTATATCATGTCACAAATTATTTAACTTGTAGATCAACTTGGTCTTATTTTTTAATTTTTTTTAACAAGAATGAGTAGAGGGTTTTATTAAATCTGCCCTTGGGCGCAACAAAAAAATTAGGAAATTCCTTACATTTGCACCATCTTCAGAGGATGTTCTACCAAGAAATTGACTAAGGTTCTAGGAGACAAATCCCAATATCTTCCACAGTTTCTACAACTAAGACTTTCATCGTGATTACAAGAGTAATTCTTACAAATTACAAACATAATAATATGCAGAAACAATACATTGACTTATTTGGGAGACTTTTGCAACAAGGAGTCTACTCGAAGTTGGGATCCTAAAGCGAAATTGACATCCGTTTCATGTTCCCATTTTTCCTTATGGGATTTCCGGCCTCTTGTGAGAGGCGGTTTTGCTGCATTTGAGGAGAGTGATTGTCCAACATTTCCCCTGCGCTTGACTTAGTGTGAGCTGCTTTGATTGTCATAGGTTTTTTGTAAAACGTTAGAGTAGATGTACTCATCTCCACATGCTCAGAATCTGACATTGTTAATACTTTGGCTGCAAAGCGTGACTTTGTATCTGAAGAGACAACCATCGAAGGAGCTTTCTCTTCATTCTCCCCCAACACTGCTAAGTTTCCTTGATCCTCCTTTGGCGTTTCATCCAGAGAAGTAATTTCGTCTTCTTCTAGATCTTGAAGAGCCTCAAAAGAATTTTTGTTGAAGGAAGGTTCAGGGACTTCTTCGGCAGCTTTCTTTGGAGTTGCAACCTTGTTCTTTTGATTCTTCCTTTGCTTTTGAACTGGTTGAAAATTGGCCTCATTAGATATTGGGGTATGGGTTTGACCTTTTTTAAAGATAGGAGTTTGGACTTGCTCATCCTTTTTTTATGAGGACAGTTTTTGGCAAAGTGCCCATGAGAATGTCAAATGATGCATTTGAAGGGAATTTGCTCATAGTCCAATTCCTAAGTATGACTCCATTCCCCTAAATTTATTTTTAGGGCCTCCAGTAAACCTTCAGAGAGATTTACTTCGACACAAATACGAGCACAAGAGAATTGGCCTCCTTTTGGTGTTGTTTTGTCTAGATAGCGGCCAGCTTGTTTCCAATCTCTTTTAGTGCATCAGGGCCCAGAGATGGAGAGGGAGGTGAGGCAGCCAAATTCACATTGGCACATAAGTAATTTCAAAATTTGGATTGAAATCTAGAGTCCATGGGGAGATAAAGAGGCCTCTGGTCCCCACAAAATACAACCATGATTTGAAAATTAGATCTCTTTCCAGTTTATTCACAAATAGACTGCAAAGAAAGTTACCTGACCTTAAGCTTCAACAACTTTTGGATTTGGCCATAAGCCCATAAACTTGCCAACCAATGTTTTTTTTAAAAGGGATAAGGCTCTCTTGCATGGATAGACAAAAAGAGTTCCACATCTAGAATCTCAGCTAATTTCTTCACAAATTTTTGTGGGGGAGAAGAAGGTCCCCACGGTTTTTGTGCCTGCAGCATGGCTCTGAATGCAGCCACCTCCTCCATAATGTGTAGAGGAAAATTGATCTCCAAGATTAGATTTGAGAAGCCACTTGCAGAATGTTTGAACCTTACGGGAGCTGCAGCTACAGTTACCAGGGTCTCTTTCAGCCAAAACTAATCTTCAGCAGCCAAATCACAAGATGGAGTCCAAGATTGAAACACTATAATCCTTTGCATATCAAATCTGAGCTAGCTAATGCTACGGCTACCCTAGCCGCCAAGAGTTAGGAGCTGCAGAGCTAATTTTTCGTAATATTTTGTCTTATTTTTTAATGTTGGTCAACAAATGTTAAACTATTTGTGCATGAAAGAAAACTAAATGCGAAGGAACACATTGCTTTTGAAAACCATTGATTATTCCTTCGTTCAAAATATCTTTACAACCTTAGGATGCATTCTATTAATTCATATTAGTGTTATTGTCACCAAAATAAAAGTTAGACTTAGATACCAGAGAATTATAAACGCTGCTTGAAATAAAACGAAACATGGTACTATAATGTAAAACGAGATATCATTGGAACACAGTGCTAAAGGGCACAATAAAATTGGTTATCAGTGCTTGTGGACCTCATCTCACAAAGGCATGAAGTACAACTCTGTGTGTGCTTCTACACTGGTAAAGAGTGATTAATCCAGATTCCAAATAGCAATTAAAACAATACCAATTCGTGCTAATCACAGGGGCTAGAAAAATCATGAAAGGAAAAACATATCATTTATGTGAAAACTCAAATACGTTTTTCAAGGATAAAACAAGTAAATATTGCAAGCGATCTACGCACATAGAATTGTTATAGTGATCAAATGAACTACAATGAGTCAAATGGAATAATTTGTAAACACTAGAGAGAAATGAAACTGTAACTCAGAACTACAACCAAAGAAAGTAAAAATACAGGGTAGCCTTGCGTACTAGGTTGGGAAACAAGCTATCTACTTATATGCGTAAGAAAATGATCAGAACAATACCATTAATCAAAACTCAGATTTATATTGTAGAAGGGTCTATTCAAGTTACAACAATATCACCAGTCTATACATATCACGACATCGATAACTTGCACTGGTGGTTTTATGGTCTTTCTTCAACAACTATTGACAACACTAACGACAAACCTATTTTCCTTCTTCGCCCTTGATTTATATCATATAGTGAGTACAAACATGGAAGGGAGTAGTTATAGGGATTAACTCGATTCCTTTGTTCATGTGAAACAACGTATCAAGATTAGACAAGACAACTAATCGGATTGGCCCTCTTCGATATTGTCTGATCATCTACAAAAACTTACAATGGCATTTGAGACACTCTACATCGTGAAGAGTGATCTCATTAATGGCTTGCACACAAGGAACATTAACCATGATTGACCTGGATCTCATGCTCACCTGAAGAAACCTGGGCACAAACCAAGGGATATACTCCATGATGCCATCTTTGTCTTCAAAACACGTGATCGTTTTTCATTTGGGCGACCATATATATGCTAACAATCCGATTCAAGTACCAAATTTAAACTTTAGATGCTTGTTGAAGGATTTTAGGCTTAAAGGCGTAGAAATCTAGGATAATATACGTTACTTTTAGGTAAAACATAGGATATCGATAGAAAATGACCCAATCCCACAAACTGCAAGGAAAATCCAACTGCATTAATTAACATACCGAGAGCCCCTTATGTTCTAGTTATCTTCTCATTTCATCTCTTATTCTTTGGAAGTTTAATGAAGTCATTGAGTCTCTCATGGAGTTTCTTATTTTTAGAATGTAGCTTTCTAATATCATCTTGGAACTTTTCATTGTCTTCAATTGTTGGTTTTCCCTCTGCACATATTAATCAAGAGAGTAACTTCCACTTCTCGCTTCAAAATTTTAATCTTCTTGTGTTTCCTCTTTATCTTATCGACTAAGTTATTTGGTGGTTTGAACATTGATTTAGTTATCTCTGGGTCGGGCTCAAATTGTCCAACATACTTACTAACAACTAATTTGGAGGGCTGGAAGCTTAGGCTGACTCTTTGAATATCTTTTGTAGCAGGTGTTTCTAGGGGTTGAAACCCTGGTTGACTTGTTCATCATATTCTGTGGTAGATGACTTGAAGGATTTGGAACTCTGGTTGGTGTGTCTAAAATTTTCACTAGGATGTAACTTGGGGAGGCAAGTAGGATGTTATCGTCATTTTCTTTCTCTATGCAGTCCTCTGCCTATACTTCTCCAAATTATGATTTAAACTTCTTTTGGCTTAAAATTTTTTCCTGTTTATTGTTCCTACTAGAAAGTTTTGCCATGATCGACATTTTCACCAGGCCATGAGGGTATAAATTATTGGGATTCCTCTTATTTTGTTTTGCTTGGTTGGCCATCTTGTCCAAACTCTTCCACAAATAATATGGGGAATTTAATTGTTCATCATATTTCATATGTAACATAAGTCAAAGGTGATATTGAAGAGTCTTACCATATTGTCCTTCGCATGTCAAATACTTATGTGGAACAACTAATGGTTTCACCCATTCATCCTTGATCTAGGTGCGAGGTACCCCTTTTGACTTGTAGACAATGAGTTGGCTTCAAGAATTGATTGTAGCGTCATGTTATAGAGGTTTATTTTTAAACCACTTCTCCCCTATTATTGGGAGACCAGTGGCTTGGGCCATTGTTTGCTCTGATACCCTCATTAAGTTACCCATTCGAGCTATCCACCCTTAAAAACCCTTAGTGAATTGGAGTATGACTTGGTCATTAAAACCCTGAAATTTGGCAAAGAATTTATGCCACCTTGTTGCTCTAAACATTGCATGATATGCATTATATTCTAGAAGAGATTCAAGAACTTATATAGATGTTGGCTCATGGCGAATGACCACAATTTTTTAACCACAATCTTTGAGCAGAGAGAGAAAACCCTAGTTTTTACTTAGAACTATGACATGTATGTCAAATGGGAAATGAATTTGAATAGTAAATGGTAAATGACTCCACTTGTTTTTAAAAACTTGATTGATTGTGCATGATACCTATTGGGAAACCCCCTCAACAATTCTAATGAATTTCGACTATCCAGTCTGTGATTAATTGCATGCAGGGTCATAGGTAGAAATGACATTGTCAAATCTTGTTCACATAACAAGGTGACAATCATGCCTATATGTGGAGAACTTTGTGGGTTGTAATTCGACAATTAGGGGTGGTATATCATGAAGGCATATGAAGAGTTGATAAATGGTATGGATATTATCAGGGGGAGGTAAAATAATATTGACAATAGTGGTGAGGAAAGGCCACATTTCATTATGATATATAAAAATGAGTATATGAAAAGCTAAGGTATAAGAGAATGAATGATATAATAGACATAAAACATAAGGATAAAGAGAGAGTATGAAAATAGAATAGTGTGACAAGCATAGGGGAGTTGCATAATGAAATTCTGTTGTCTTTAGTAAATCAAAATGGATATAAAAACATGCTTAACTCAGAAATTGCTTAGCCACCAATATTGTGCAACTATACCTGTTTCGTCTAATTTTTATATTGATACACTTGAACTAAAAAAATGTTGAATGGTTGTATTAACAGAGCTTTGGATTATTTGAGGGTTGAGAAACCACTTACAGGTTTTCATGTATCATTGTGTAGTTCTTGTACCAGGCTAGACAAAGATATATGAAAACTATGTTAATGTTGTTGACTTGAAAAACCATGGAATTGTGAGCTCATATATTACAAAAATGTTGAAAACCATGGTGCCACATATTGTAAAGCAAGAAAAAATATCTACAGTGGAAATAATAAGATAAGGAGGTGGATAGCAAGTTCTGTAGAGAAAGAGATCTAATCCCTCAATAAAAATATGTCAAGGAAACATATAACCTTCTCTTTTTGAAACAACTAGCTTGTTTTTGTTTCCTTGCATATCATTCCCTTTTTATTCACACAAACTGAAAATTGCATCTGTTGCTAGAATCACAAACCAAATAGTCTTCACCACAACCTAGACCCTGGCACAATTCCATCTATGTGAAATATTTTGCTAGAGTCAAACATAAAGGGAAATCATTAGATTAGCAACCAGTAATGAATGTTGTTAACCAATGGAAGACTACTCACCATTAATGCCAATGAGTGTCAAGGTTTCCTGTTACAACTTGCTAGGTATGAATAAATGAGTTGAAGTCAAGTCACTTGCAAGATATGATAAAACATGGGGCATTAGGGAGTCCCCGTTGTCATTAGTGAGAGAATTTTCCATTAATGTATGCAAACTTCTAGGTACCATAAAAATATTTAACTTTAACCCCATATGGTGTGTTGAAGTCGATGGGAAAAGTTTGTTAGAAGGAGGACCTTAATGAATTCCCAATCATCCAACACGAGAATAATCATAATAATTTGAAGAATACAAGGTATGATCAACAATTGTATGCGAAATTTTAATATGGACTAAACTCCTAACAAGCTGGTTTTCATGCAAGCCCATGCCTAGCTAAGTTAGCAAGCTTATTTTCATAACTACACTAATTATTTTCATGAAATAGTTAAATTAGATTTTCATAATTTCAATTATATATGTATATATATTTAACTACTACCATACCTTTAGAATTGAAATAATAATTACTATCCTATAACATACTATTAGTACCTTTCCTAATTTCATAAATAAAAATTATTTTTTAACCTTTATATGTAATAATATATTTACCTATTTACATGGTTATTTTTAATAATATTATTGGATTAATAAATTATTAAATAAATTAGATTACTTAATAAATAAAATTATTATTATTATAAAATTACTCTTAATAGAGGATATAGTATTAATTAATTTCAAAATGGACATTAGATTTAAATGATAGATAAATTATTATTATATGATGTACCCAATAATATTATTTAGATTTGAGTTAGTTCATTTTTCTAATATATATAACACGTTATTAATAAAAAAACCATTAACATTGAAACTTTAATTATAGATTTACCTAAGTTACTAATCCTAAGAATAATAGTAATCTGATATATCTGGGATATTATTTGTAATAATATATTGATCATAATTAAAATAAAGAGATAGATTATTAAATAGATATAGATTATTTAATAAATATAAAGTATTGAATTAATTATTAAAAAATTTATTTTCAATTGGACCATTAGGTTTAAATGATAAATAAAAATATTATTAAATAAATATATGATGTACCAATGATATTATTTTAATTTGAATTAGTTCGGTTTTGGATATATATATACCATTTATAATAAAACAAGTACGCTTAGTTAAACTAACAAATGAATATTTTATTATATAATTTACCTAAATTAACTAATTTCTTAGAATAATAATAATTTAATATAACAAGAATATTATTGGTTTGACTTGGGTCATTAGGTCAGAATTAGCTGTTGGCAATATAGCCGTTGGAGTCTCTGCACATACTATTTAACAAGCTAAGCTGGATTGGATCTTCAACTTGTCCTGACGATGAACCACACTAGTTGGTTCGTCGACAAAAGAATATTTATGTGATTTCGCCGAAAATTCTCTAAACAATGATATGGATCACAGAAGTCTAAATTCCTTAAGAAATATATTTTTGTTTTTACTATAACATAAAGAGGAGAAATGCATGAGAAATGGAATTTGGATAAATACTTATCCAAATTAATTTTACAGGGGTAAAAGGCAAAATAAAAATACTTTACTAGCCATGGAAAAACAACACATAGTTTTTTAAAACCCATGGGAAGAGAAAACAAGCCATGGATTTACAAAACAACACATAGGTTTCTAAATCCATGGGAAGGGAAAACAACACATGGATTTGAAAACAAGATGCTTTATTAAATCATCCAAATGAATATGTTGAAATTTTAATTATGAAATTCATTTAAGGGTTTAATCAAAATTTTTGGAAATATTATTTAAAATATATATATTTTCCCCAAATGTTTTGTGACAATAATGAAGTATTCAAAAGATGATGAAAAGCAAAAAACGACAGAAATAAAACTCAAAGGGGAAACTAGTTAATGCATATGGCAGAGCAATCAAATTTAAGAGGGCAGTTAGTAGATTTTGTGAAGACAGTTTCAACCTTTTTCCAGATTTCAAGGGCACAAAGATATCATCAGTTTAAGACACCTAGCATAGAAGATCAGTAGATTGAGGATCATTTTGTAGATTTCCAGCATTCAGAAAACTAATTCCAGAGTTAATGAGCAGTTCAATGTTTCCAACAGATAGATTGGAGATATTATTTTATTTTTAGTTATTATTCAATATTTATTCCATAATTATTGTAAGAGTTTATGAGAGTTTTATTCTATGTATTGTTTCATTTGTAATAAACAAGGGTTGAGACTTGTATGAAAAAAAATACTTTTTGATGTAAAGTTGTTCATTGTGCTCAAGTGATCAATTCTCAGTCATATAGAAATTTGTTTCAGGATTCCTGTTTCAGACTCATTGGTGAAGTTTTATCTCATGTTAATGTGTTTTTCCTCTGTCATCACATATGTTTTCCTTATCTTATTCATTCAAATAAAAATAAGAAATTGAATTTGTTTAATTGCACTCAATTCTGGCTTATGGACAATAATTGATGTTTTCTAACTTATGTTAAATATAGAATTCTTAAATGCTTTATGTTTAATTGATCCTTAAACTTTTCCTATCTCTCACTTCACAAAGCTCATAAGATCTGATACTCTACCTACCTTGCCCTGTTACACTTGTCTATTAAATTTGTAATTGATCTACTTAAATTTGATTGACTCCATTTCCCAATGGCTTCCTATTACAGTTTCAACCAAACAATCCAAAAAACCAAATTTTGAACCTTACATCTAGCCTAAAAGCCCACTACAAACAAATCTAAATCCGATAGAAAGATCCCTATTTGAGTTTAGAAGGGTTAGCTTCTAAACTTAAAAGTGGTTTTGTGGTTACCTCTGCAATTCCTTTACAACCTGGGAAATTAAGGAGTGCTAACATCCTGGTGACCATATTAGGGACAAATATTTTTTTTCCTCAGGAAAGATTATCAAATTTCAGATTTGATTGCTGGTGATGGACAGCAGTCAGAGACATGAAGGTTGTACCTTTTCACCTGTCAACTCCAATCAGCTTCAATAATATTCAAAACACTCCATTTGTCACTGAAGTGGCAACTTCATTGGTTCAAGATGGATTCCAAATCTGCAAGGTATGCTCTTATGAATCGTGCTCACATTCTGGGTTTTCCAAATCACATGCCTTGTGTAGATTGGCAAACATATTTACCCATATTCAGAGATAGGGAAGGAAATGATGTTTCTCTTCACTTAGTCAAGTTTCACATGCATCTACATAGACTGAAAATTCATTTTCATGAAGACTTCCTGATGAAGATGTTTATGGCAACTTTGGAGGAAAAAGCAAGATCTTAGTATGAAAATTTTCCAGTTGCTAGTATATGTTCTTTAAAGCATTTTCATATTGTATTTTATGAGAAATACAAAGAAGATTGTCCATATTTGTTGTTGGTTCAAAACTGTTGTGATCATTTTGAAAGTTTTATTCAATATCTCGAAGGTTACTATGAAAATGATCAATTCATGGACGAAGAGATACTAGAGGCTTTGAATGAAAATCCTTTCCAGCATCATGAACAAAAAGTAGAAGCTAGCTGCCATTATAATCATGAAAAATCTCAGTTATTAGTTTCTTCATTGGTTGTTGATGAAATAAGACATCGTACTATTGGAATTCATGTTCCTTCACATGAATTTGATGAAAGTTTGCATCTATCTTGTCAGCTTTTGTGTGACCGAGTTAATGATGAGGGTAGTCAATCAACTCTTTCCGCTTTTCATTCATTTTTTGACTTAGTCATTAAAAGAGAAGAGGTTATCTGATATCCTTTTGAATGTCAAGATGAAATTTTTGTTGAATTGAATAAAGGGTCCTTTCTAGACAGCCCTATTGCACATGATATTGTTGTTGTATTTGATAAGATTCAAGAACATTCAGAGTGCTTACCTATTGTGAATGGTAAGGATGACAAATTGACTGTTTTTTTTTTCATTTGAAAATGATCACCCTAATAAAATAGAACAAGAAACAATTTTTCTTGATTCTTTTGAATATTAAAACAATATTTCCATTGAAATACATGAGGGTCCATTTTCAGAATTTCCTCAAACATATCAAGGAATTGTTTCATCTAAATATGTTCAAGAGTGTACCACTATCATATTCACGTTGTGGATGACGGGAATAAAAAACAGTTGACTACCATTCTATTCGAAGGGGATCAGTTTCAGCACATAGACAAACCAACAGTTTGGAATGAGGTTTGTTTTCCTGCTTTAAATCATCTAGAAGATCTTATGTTGCATGTTTTCCATGATCCTTTGGTCATTTTATTGCAGTCATCGGTGAAGGTAGAATTTGCTTGGTTCATCAATACAGGTATTGGATCCAGTGGGAAGTTTGAGTTACCAGTTTCTGAGTTTATTTTTCTTCCTAGAGGAGTGGAATGCAAGATTTAGTTAAGTAGCCATTTGCTTGACTGGTTGCATTGGAAATTTGTTATTACTTGATATTGCAATCATTTCAACAGATTAGAGTGAGTAGGTGTGATGAATAAGCTCCACTCTTTGAGCATTCTTTTCAGTTTCAGTTTGCAACAAAGTTTTTAGTTTGTTGTATTTAGTATCATTTTCAATTTGTACAGAGGTTTGAGTTTCAAAACAGGCCACAATTTGCAGGCTGAGGGTTGTGATGACTACTGAACAGTCAGGCACTAGAGTTGCAGTTCATTTCTGCCCCGCAGGGGGGCCAGCATCCCCAATTGGAGCCAATGTTAGCACATGATAAATTTCGGCCAAATTAATTCCCTGACATGCTTAGTTTGGTATGTTAAACCATGAAGTTTATGAGGTTTTTGTGAATATCTCCGAGTTATTTTTAAAAAAGGTTTTTATTTTAAATAAATTCAATTTATAAAATATATATATTAATTTTTATAAAATTATTTATTTAAAATATTAAAACTTACGTTAGAAAAAAAAAACCAGTATCTAAAGTATATAAACCACACATTTATTTATGTGCATATTTTCATCAACCATAATTGATGAATTTCGGGAGGGGGGATCTCATTTTCTACCTTTAACCTAGCCCCCTTCAAAAAGTTGTTTTTCACTTTACGGGGTTTTACATTTCAAACCTACCCCCCGCCCCCGCCCCCTCGAAAAACCATTATTCATGAAGATTTAAATATCATTATATATGGCAGGAAAGGAAAATTTCATAGATTTGTGAAATAAGTTTATGGATGAGGGAAAGGAAAATTTCATATATTTATGAAATAAGTTTATGGATGGGAGGCTGAAGCAAACTTGAGACTTATGGAAAGAGTTTACGCATGAATAAGGCTGAGGTAAATCAGGTATAGGTGAAATGCATTTATCAGTTACAGTGTAAAATGAACTTACAGGTGCATGTAAAATAACTTTACAACTACATGTGAAATGAATTCATGGGTGCAAGAAAACAAATTTACAAGATAAAATAAAAGGAGACTTTTGTGATCATATGTTTATGAAACAAATGTATAGGTGAGAAAAAATGAGATTCATGTAAGGAAGTTTTACTATAGGAGGCTAAGTTAAAACAAGATTTACAGGTGTGAATTGGGGTTACTGGTGAAAGTAAATGGAGGAGGAGTAAAAAATGAGATTTTACATAGAAGAAAGATATTTTTTATTTTACTATGAGATAAAGAAGAGAAATGCATGAGAAATTCACTTAAGGGTTTAATCAAAATATTTGGAAATATTATTTAAAATATATATTTCCCCCCAAATGTTTTGTGACAATAATGAAGTATTCAAAAGATGATGAAAGGGAAAAACAACAGAAATAGAACTCAAAGGGGTAATTAGTTAATGCAGATGGCAGAGAAATCAGATTTAAGAGGGGAGTTAGCATATTTTGTGAAGACAATTTCAACCTTTTCCCATATTTTAAGAGCATAAAGATATCATTAATCTATGACACCTAGCAGCAGAAGATCAATTGATTGAGGATCATTTTGCAAATTTCCAACATTCATAAAACCAAGTCCAGAGTTTAATGAACATTTCAATGTTTCCAGCAGATAAATTGGATATATTATTTTACTTTTAGTTATTATTCAGGATTTTATTCTAGAATTATTGTAATAGTTTGGGAAAGTTTTATTCTATATATTGTTTCATTTGTAATAAACAAGTGTTGGGACTTGTATGAAAAAAAGACTTTTTTGATGTAAATTTGTTCACTGTGCTCAAGTGATCAATTCTCAGTAATACATAAATTTGTTTCAAGATTCTTGTGTCCGACTCATTCGTTAAGTTTTCTCTCATGTTAATGTGTTTTTCCTCTATCATCACATATGTTTCTTATTTGGTTTGTTCAAAGAAAATTAAGAAATTGAATTTATTTAATTGCACTCAAATATGGCTTATGGACAATAATTGATGTTTTCTAACTAATGTTAAATATAAAGTTCTTAAATGCTCTATTTTTTTTTATCTATAATATTTTCCTCTATCTCACTTCACAAAGCTCATAAGATCTGATAGTCTACCTACCTTGCCCTGTTACACTTGTCTATTAACTCTCTAATTGATCTACTTAAAGCTGATTGACTCCATTGCCCAATGGCTTCCTATTACAGTTTCAACTAAACAATGCAAAATACCAAATTTTGAACCTTACATCTAGCCTAAAATCCCACTACAAACAAATCTAAACCCGATAGAGAGATCCCTATTTGAGTTTGGTAGGGTTAGCTTCTAAACTTAAAAGTGGTTTTGTGGTTACCTCTGCAATTCCTTTACAGCCTGGGAAATTACGAAGTGCTAACATAATCCTTGAACCCTTCCCCCCCATCTCATCCTGCCTCCTTTCCCTTCCCCCCTCTCCTTCCTCTCCCTTCCTCCCAAGCCTCCCCTCCTAGTCCCCTCCCTCCTCCTCCTGACATAATTTTGACTAGAAACCAATCAAAATATTCTCTCCTCCTCTTAGACAGTCAAAAGAGATCTGGTTGGAAAAAAGCAAGGAAATCAGGAACGAAGCATCTCTGAAGGAAATGGCTCTAGGAATGCAACAACCTATAAAAACATATATAGAAAAAAGTGCAGGGAACAAAGAAAAAATAACTCAGATGTGAGAGGAAAAGGCCTCTTGGCTCCATCAAACAACAAGTAATGATTACGGTCACTTGGAATTGCAGAGGTCTCAGGCACTTTTCGAAGGTCAACACAACAAAAGATCTCATAAAATATGAATCTCCAGACTTCCTATTAATACAGGAGACCAAATCCTTGGAACACGAGATAATCCAAATAATTCAAAGAATAAAGAATTTTGCAAGAACAATAATAAGTGCAGCAAAGGCTTCTAGAGGAATATGTACTCTATGGAATTCCTCCACTTGGGAGCTAACAAATTAGCAAAAAGAAGCACATTGGATTAAAACATAATTCAAAAACAAGATTATTGATTATCAAATTTGTCTCTTTAATATTTATGCACATTCCCATTTTAGGGACAAGGAGCAGTGTTGGAACTCCTTAGGGGAATGCATAGGATAGGGAGGCGGAAAAAAAACACATTATATGTGGAGATATCAACTTGATTATGAACTATAATGAAAAGAGTGGAGGTTATTTTCAATTTTATCCCTTTAGAGACAAGTTATAACTTATAATGGAAGTAAACAATTTAATTGACATACAATCCAGAAATGGGAAGAATATGTGGAGTAATAAAAGGATAGGGCCGGGAAATATAAAGGAACGATTGAATATATTATTAATCCATGACAACATTGCCTCAGATTTTAACTCTATGATCTATAAGATAATTCCATTTGCAGCTTCACATCACAAATCAATAGCCTTAAAATTGGGGATAGTGAAAACTCGGCCCTCTTCCTTTTTGCTACAATCCCCTGTGGATTCACTCTAAAAATGCTTGAACATTAGTTGAAACAACTTGGAAACAAAGCATAAATGGTTCCCCGATTTTTATTTAGGAAGAAAAGTTAAAAAATGTCAAAAAAACACTCAAGGAATGGGCCCGGTCACACTACAAAGAACCTCAACAATGGAAAGAAGAGATGTGAAAAAAGCTTGAAAACATTCATAAGACTATGGGGGAAGGTGAAGTGACAAGGGAGGATTGGCTAAAAGAAAAGTAAATTCATTGGGAAATATACCAAAACAATAGAAATGAGGAAGAAACATGGAGACTAAAGTCAAGAAACCTGTGGATTCAATCTAGTGACAAAAATACCGCCTTTTTCCACAAAACCACCAAATTGAGATCAATCAAAATCTGCATTAAGTCAATAATTGGGGAAGGGGGTGTTGATATAACGGACCAAGAAGGAATAAAAAAGGAAGCTTTCTAGCACTATAATAAATTTATTTATTCATACCAAGAGGACCAAAATTATGAATATTTTTAAGGCATATCCCCAAACTAATCACAGAAGAGATAAATGAGGTCTTAACAAAGTATTTGGATGAAGATGAAATTCAGCAAGTTATATGGATTCTCCAACCTAACAAAGCTCCGGGGCCAGGTGGTTTTTCCATCTCTTTCTATCATTCCTTTTGGCATATCACTAAAAAGGACCTCTTAAATATGATCCGTTGGGTCTTCAAAAAAAGAATCTTAGTGGGAAAACCAACTCCATTTTCCTATCCCTCATAACTAAGGACACCAAACCCTCCACTTTTAATCGATTCAGATCAATATCCCATTACAATTCCTCTTATCAAATTATATCCAAAATTCTTGCCAATAGGCTGAAACCCCTCCACCCCAACCTGATATTTGATAATCAAGGAGAATTTGTTCCCAATAATTAAATTTTTGTTAGTACAAGAACCCATTCACTCCAGTATATCAAGAAATGGAAAAGCCTTCATTCTGAAATTAGACATGGCCAATGCTTTTGATCGATTCTCTCATCCTTTCTTAATTGTTGTTCTCCAAAAATTTGGATTCTCTTCCGACTTCATCGACCTCATTACAACTTGTATAAAGGGACCATGGATTTCCCCTCTTGTGAATGGAAGACTGGGAGAATTTTTCTAAAGCTCAAGAGGTGTTAGACAAGGATGTCCTTTGTCTCCTTTTCTTTATATTATTAAGGAAGATTCTTTTAGTGGAAGATTAGAAAATATCAAGCAGAACGGTACCATTACAGGTATACAACAGGGGTCTCAAAATAATCAATCACTTCCAATTTGCTGATGACACTCTCTTCTTAGGAGGGGCCTCGTGCATAGTAGCAAAAAGAATTAAAAAAATCTTAGACGGATTTTTGGAAGTCTTGGGTTGTGCTTTGAATAACCATAAATGGTGTATCTATGGTTGGAATACTTCAGCGTATTTCTCAAATATTTGATACCCCATTTAATGAAAATTGGGATCATTTCAAGTATTTGGGACTCCCAGTTTTCAAAGAAAACTTGAAATAAAAAATATGGAATTTCATCATTGACAAAATGAAAAAAAAAATAGAATTCAGGAATGCAATGGCTCAATCTAGCCGGAAGAGTCACTTTGATAAAATTTATCTTATCAGCCCTCCCTTTGTACCAATTTTCAATCATTAAAGCTCCTACAAGATCGCAAAATCATATTGAATTTATCATAAGAAAATTCCTTTGGAAAGGGGGTAAAACCGAGTAAAAAAAAATTACTTTAATAAACTGGAAACAAGTGACAACAAATTATGAGAAAGGGGGCGTCTCCATTTGACTTCCAGGTTTGATTAATATTGCTCTAGGTCCAAAAATAGTCTGGAGATTCATAACAGGAGAACCCTCCTCATGGAAACAAGTCTGGGAAGCAAAATATCTTAGCTCTCCTTGTCAGCAACTTCTTGTTTTGAATATCCCTATCAGGCCTTGCTCACATATTTGGAAGCTTATTAGGAAATTTATGCCTTTAATAAATAACAAAACTTCCAAAGTTCCATGAGGAGGACAATATGTTAATAGATGGAGGGACAATATCATGGGTTCTCCCCCGCTTTCAGACATCCAAGAAATCAATCCTCGTGTGATATGGATGCAAAATAAAGGAATAAACGCTCTTGATCAAATTGCCTCCTGGAATCATGAAGATAATACTTGGAATAGATGGCTCCCCCCAACTTTTCCTATTGGTTTTAACAATCAATTGAATTTGATCACCTCTTGTCTTAAGGGAGCAGTGCCCATAAGTTTTCAAACCCAAGATAAGTTCAAATGGAATCCAACAAGGGGATATTACACAGTCAAGTTAGGATATGTGAAGATCCAAGCAGATCTAGGTGAACAAGGTTGGATTTATTGGTAATCTGTTTGGGAAATAAAAAGCTTACCAAAAATCAAATTATTCATGTGGACAATGCTCAAAGGAAAAATTATAACAGCGGAAAGTCTTAGGAAAAAGGGATACATGAGCCTTCCAGATGCCTGTTATGTTGTGGCGAAGAACAAACAATCCAATATCTTTTTTTAGATTGTAGTTTTACAAAATATTGTTGGTTGAAACTCATTCACCCAATAGAGGTCAACATCAATTTCAATCTCCCTCTCTTGGACTTCTATGACAATTGGAAATTTTCCTATCCTTATTCATTTAAGAAGAAAAACCTAATTAAAAGATTTTGGAGCTATCTGCCATCCTTTCTATGCTGGAAAATTTGGCTAGCTCGCAATAAGAAAATCTTTCAAAATAAAAAGTCGAAAGATAGGAAAGCCCTAGCCAAATCATGGGGACTCACTTCTGAATTTATCTATGCTAAAGGAGAAAAGAATCTATACCTGAGCATTCTCCAATATGAAGAAAAGGAATGGATCAATTTGATCGTGAATAATTCTCAAACTAGGAGCTCTCCTCCTACAACTATGAGTAAGCCAAAATACTGGAAAATCATATTAAAAGAAGAGGACTTCGTAATATGGATAAAATCCTTTAAGCATCCATGTATTTTCTTTGATGGATCTTCAAAATTTAATCTAGGAAAAGTTGGAGCAGGTGATTATATCTTTTATCAGGGAAAGGCAAATACCATCTCCTTCGAATGGGGATTGGGAACAAAATCAAACAACAAGGCAGAAGCTTATGGGTTCCTCCTAGGGTCTGAAATTATAAACAAAAGAAACTATAAGAATCAAGTCATCATAGGGGATTCCTCAATTTTAATTCAACAAATGGTTTATAAAACAAATCCAAAAAACGTTGATCTCAATCAAATAGTTTCCATAATTCGACTTCAGCTAAAAAACTTGGGATGTGTTTCCTTTTTTCATATATTAAGAGATAATAATAAGGTTGCAGACAAACACGCAAACAATGTGTGTGTTTGACCTTAGGGAGAATTTAAAATCAATGACAAAATCCACTTCAAAGATATTCCATCATTCTAGTATTTTTCTTCATCACAGGTATGTTTTTCTTGTGAATAAAATTGTGGGACTCGTCCTCCTGAAGAAGCCTTTCACAAGAATGTTTGTCTTTTTTAATAATCTTAGGATCTTCATCCCTTCCTCGAAGTCGAAGCCCAATATCCCATTTTCATGTCATGGGAAAATAATGATCTTCTTCAAATCATAGCTCCTTATCCTCTTTGTCAAAAATGAAATCCCAATAAAATATGCATCGTCCTCTCTCCTATACTCCAATGTGAAATTTTTGTTTTTTGTCTCCCTCTCTCCTCGTAATACTACCCTCCCTACTTCTCAATCTCCCAAAGTCATCATCACTCCTCCCTTCAAATTTCTTATCATCTCGTTGTGACTTTCATCAAAATTGTGATCTCCTCTCTATGTTTTGCAAAATGCTTTCCTGCTTACTTTGTCTGCTTTCTTTTGTTAGTGTTTGGGCTACATCCCTCGAGCTAGGTTTTCCTGTGCCTCGTGTATTCAGTTCTTTCCAAAGAGTTTCATGTATACTTCTATCGTGCCAAAGCCTTCCTCTGTCATGCCTAACGCAGTCGTGCCTTCCTTTGTGCATTCCTGAGTGCGTCGTACCAAAGCCTTCCTCCTCTTCTCTCAGTTGGCCATTTGAAAAGGCTCCTTGTTGTCTCACAGGGAAAATGGACCCCCTTTAGCATGCCTCCAAGAATGAATCTTGTGTCCACTTCCGAGCAAACAAATTTGTCATCGATCAGTTGAGGGAAACTGTCAGGAAAATCCGATTTCAATCAAAGGAGGAGAACGCATTCCTAATGACGCAACTTTCCAATCAAAATTTTGAAATTGAGGCTCTGAATAATAGGTGTGCCCACCTGGAAAATTATTTAACATATCTAAAGGAAATCCTCACCAACAAGACTAGGTAAAACTCATTTATGGTGGATAGAAGCAACAGGAACAAAGAAAGAGAAGAGACTATAGTGAACCAGCCGTAGGAAAACCAAGTTCCCAATTTTCCATGGATCTCTCTTTTGTTTTTCAGTTTGCCTCAGCATTAGCATTTTCAGACCTATAAATAAGTAATATTTTGGATTGTGAAATGTAAATGTAAGTTTTTACTATGACAATACATTAGATTCTACAAGAAATTTGTAGTAGGGAAGTTTGACATATATGAAAATAGGATAGTAGTTGAATTCAGCGGTGCATTCTTCTCGCCCTCTCTCTCTCTTTGGCTAGTTCCAAAAAATTTGTAATGGGAGCTTGCTCCCTCATATTTTTTTGAAAGTAATACCAATATCTGGTTTTGTAAATAGAGAAAAAGAGTCTAACATCAAGCAATGGGATGCAGTCTAAGTTACCCTACTCACTTACAAAGTGAATAAATTATTTTTATGATATTTTCAAATCAAAGGAAACTACTTACCTCAAATAGTCTTACTCATTCAAAAAATTGATATTGAGTACAAATAGGATTCAAGAGATTCTTATATCGTGCACAAATTGTTTCTCATATATCAACCTGGTCTTATCTTTTAATGTTGGTTAGTAAATTCAAGTTATTTGTGCATGAAAGAAATTAAAACGTGAAGGAACACATCACTTTCAAAAACCAATGATTAGTCTTATGCTCAAAATCTCCCTACAGACTCAAGTTGTAACCTTCCACTTAATTTATATAAGTGTTCTTGTCATCAAAATAAAGGTTAGACTTAGATTCCAAAGAGTTATAAACGTTGCTTGTTATCAAATGAAACATGGTATTGTAATGTAAAATGAGATATCGTTGAAATAGAGTATTTAAAGGGCACAATGAAACTGACTATCAATCCTTGTGAACCTGAACTCTAAAGGTACAAAGTACAATTTTTTGTGCGTGTGCTTATGTATTGGTAAAGAGTGATTAATCCATATCCCAAATAACAATTAAAACAATCCCAATACCTACTAATCACAAGGGATAGAAAAATAATGAAATGAACATCATATTACTTATGTGAAAACTCAAATGCATGTTCTCAAGGAAAAAATAAGTAAATATTGCAACTGATTTAAGCACACAGAACTATTATATTGATTAAATGAACTATTATGAGTCAATTGGAATGATTTAGACACTACAAATAAATGAAGCCATAACTCATAACTACAACTAAACTAAGTAAAAATACAGGGTAGCTTCATGTTCTAGGTTGGTGGGCCCTTCCCCACTGAGAAATGATCTATCTGCTTACAAGCATAAAAACATGGTTACACCAGTACCATTAATCAAAACTCAAAGTTATATTATAAAAAGGTTTGTTCAAGTTACAATAACATCACTAATCTATATATATCATATTACAGTAATAACTCTCTTCAACAATTATTGACAACACCAACAAGGACTCTATTCTCCTTATTTGCCCTCAATTTATGTCATAAAGTGAGTACAAACATGGAAGGGAGTACTTACAAGGATTAACCTAGTTCCTTTTTTCCAGTGAAACAAAGTATGAAGATTAGACAAGACAACTAATTGGATTGTCGCTCTCTAATCTCATTTGATCATTTAGACAAATTTATATTGACACTAGATACACTCTACATTATGAAGGTTGATCTAATTAGTGGCATGTGCACAAGGAACCTTGACCATAATTAAACTAGATCGTACACTCACCTAAATAAACCTGGGCACAAACCAAGGGACAACTCCATATTTCCATCTTGGTCTTTAAAACCCACATGAACATTTTTCATTTGTGCGAGTGCATATATGTTAACCATTAGATTTGGGTACTAGATATAACCTATATATGTTTTTTGAAGGTCTTAGGCTTAAATATGTAGAAATATAGGATAATATAGGTCAATTCCAAGTAAACGATAGGATATCGATGTAAACTAAGGAAAAAAATCATGTCAAAATGGGAGGCCAACAACAGGAGGCCATAAGGCAATGTCCATATACCCCACTCTCCATTAATATTGTATTCAATCAAATATATAATATAAGGCAATGATCTCTATTATTTGGAAGGCTCTTTAGCTTTCCGTCTCATTGGTTAATGGATTGCTTGGAATGTGGGTAATGGCTTAGGTGTGATATTAGGGGAGGATCCTTGGATAGGTAGTAATGGGAAACATAAATTGATAATATCGTGGAAATTTTTGGTCAAGGAAAAAAATCCATGGAAGATGTTGTATTAGTTGAATATGGTTCTTTTATAAATTGATCATGGAAAAAGGCTCAAGATCTATATTTGGGAGGTCAAATGGCAAGGGAAATGGGAATCATTTTTAATAGGATAAATGATTTTTCTATCAAATTAAGCATTTGGAAGGGTGAGTAGTATCACAACCCCATGGGTATAAAACAATTCAAGATACTAGACAATGTTTTTAGTAGAGGAGCAAGAAGGCTTTTACTTATATGACCTAAGGTGAGGACATTGTGTTGTATGGAAAGTAAGCAAGGATACTCAAGTTTCTTGCACTATTATTTTACTAAACAGGTATGGAAGGGTCAATAGTAGAAATCAATATAGAAACAAGGCTTCTACTTATATGACATAAGGTTAGGACATTGCATTTTATGGGAAGCAAACAAAGAGACTATCTAACACACTTTCTTGCACTATTCATTTGCTAAAGAGGCACATAATGAAAATTCAATCACTGGGTGATAATTTGGGCTCTTAGGAAGCATATAGTCTAGCCAAAAGTTGAAAAAGTAAATGGAGAATTTTTTCAAGGCTTATCAATCAATCAAGGTTGTGGTAAGAGGTCATAAAGGCAATGTCCATACACCCCCTCTCCATTAAGATTGTATTCAATCCAATATATGATATTAATGCAATGATCTCTATTATTTGGAAGAATCTTTAGCTTTCTGTCTCATTAGTTAATGGATTGCTTGGAAAGTAGGTAATGGCCTAAGTGTGAGATTAGGGTAGGATCCTTATATAGGTAGTAATGGGGAACACAAATTGATAATGATGTGGAAATTTTTAGTCTAGGAATAATATCCAAGAAAGATGGTGTATTAGTTGAATATAGTTTTTTTATGAATCAATGATGGAAGGAGGCTCAAGATCTAGATTTGGGAGGTCAAATGGCATGGGGAATGGGAATCATTTATTAATAGGTTAAAGGCTTGTTTTATCAAATTAAGGGCTTGGAAGGATGAGTAGTCTCACAACCCCATGGGTATAAACAAGTTCAGGATACTAGGAAATATTTTTAGTAAAAGAGCAAGAAGGCTTCTACTTCTATGACCTAATGTTAGTAAAATGAATTGTATGGAAAGCAAGCAACAAGGCTCTCTAACAAACTTTCTTGCACTAGTCATTTTATAAAGAGGCATAGAATGAAAATTCTATCACTAGGTGATAGTTTGGGATCTTGGGAAGGATCTAATCTAGCAAAGAGTTTAAAAAATAAATGAAGTTTTTCAAGGCTTATCAATCAATTAGGGTTGTGGTAAGATGTGATAAGGGCAATGCCCATACACCACCCTCTTCATTAAGATTGTATTCAAACTAATATATAATATTAAGGCAATGGTCTCTATTCTTTGAAAGTATCTTTAACTTTCCCTTTCATTGGTTAATGGATTTCTTGGAAATTAGTTAATGGCTTAGTGTGAGATTTGGAGAGGATCCTCGGATAGGTAGTAACAGGGGACAAAAATTAATAATGATGTGGAAATTTTTAGTGTAGGAATAATATCCATGGAATATGTTGTATTAGTTGAATATGCTTTTTTATGAATTGATGATGGAATAATGCTCAAGATATAGATTTGGGAGGTAAAATTACATGGGCAACGATAATCATTCATTAATAGGTTAAAGATCTTCTATCAAATTAAGGGTTTGAAAAGATGAGTAACCTCACAACCCATGGGTATAAATAAGTTCTCAATACTAGGTAATATTTATAGTTGTAGAGCAAGAGGAACACCAATGGTAGAAACCATTATGGAAACAAGTCTTCTACTTAGATGACATAAGGCTAGGACCTTGTGTTGTATGGAAAGCAAGCAAGGATACTCTCTAATGCTCTTTCTTGCACTATTCATTTGCTAAATAATTATGGAATGGTCCATGGTAGAAACCAATACGGAAACAATGCTTTTACTTATATAACCTAAGGCTAGGACATTGCATATGTATGGAAAACAAACAAGGAGACTCTAACACACTTTTTTGCACTATTAATTTGATAAAGAGGTATGAAATGGAAGCTTTATCCGTAGGTAGTATTGTGGGCTCTTGGGAAGGATCTGTTCTAGTTTAGAGTTAAAAATGTAAATGGAGAAATCAATGTTGGCAAATTGTATATCATACTCATAATTATTTATTGGGAACTTTGGATTACAAGGTTTCACTATCTTTTTGGAAGCATGTCCTTATTATTAGAAGCTTTATTATATCTTATATTTTGGTACTGATTTGATGAGAACATTCTATAGTTCTTTTTTCTACAAGCTACATATAGTATTTGTTTTTACCCTCATTTTGAAAAGTGGTGTTATTAGTAGCACTCTTTTATTTGGGGTAAAATTATAAATACAATTTCATAATGTTTCCAACCAAAGTTTTAAAATCAACTCTTAAATGAAAAAGCAATGTTTCCAATGACATCTTTTTTTTCTTTTTTTTTTGCGGGGAGGTTAAAATTACAACTTGTTATGCATCTTGACCTTAATAACATGTATTGTCATAACTTAAAGTCAACTACTAAATCCAAACTTATAGTATTAATGACACTCCACTTTTTTTCTATGTTGAAATTGCAATTTTCAAGAGTCAACAACTAGTACTATCACAATTAAAATCCTAAAATATACTCCCAAATCAAACAAAGCTTCCAACATGGAATGAAATACTTATATTGCTACAAACAAAATTAAAAAAAAAATGGAATATATATATTATATAAACCTAAATTGTTCTTTAAATAAAAATAACTTCTCTCACAATTAGCTTCAAGTGCCTTTCTGGAATTCTAGCCACAATCTTATACAACACATTGCAACATGAAAGAGGACAACAATCCCAAAGGAAACCCATCCTACTTTTTATGGATCAAGGCGATGAAAGTTGAATGAAATGATCCTAAAAATTTACGTGATCTTTGAGATTCTTATTATTTTTAAATAAATCATTATTTTAAAAAAAATCAATATATAATTTAAACATATATATAAATATGGAACATGGGTGGGATTAATGCAAATCGATTCCAAATACCAACACCCCAGAGGACGGAGTTGGTGATGGGACTTGCTTTCATATTTCTTGTACCCTCCTACACTATGGGCGTATGGGTGACACCTCCAAAGATTTGAACATGGGTGTGAGAACTGCAAATCGATTCCAAACACCAAAACCCTAGAGGCCAGAGTTGGTGATGGGACTTGCTTTCATATTGCTTGTATCCTCCTACACTACGGACATATGGGTGACACCACCAAAGATTTGAACATGGGTGGGATTACTGCAAATAGATTCCAAACACCAAAAATCTAGACGTCGGAGTTGGTGATGGGACTTCCTTTCATATTTCTTGTATCCTCCTACATTATGGGCATATGGGTGATGCCTCCAAAGGTTTAAACATGGGTGGGATTACTGCAAATCGATTCCAAACACCAAAACTCCAGAGGCCAGAGTTGGTGATGGGTCTTGCTTTCATATTGCTTGTATCCTCCTACACTACGAGCATATGGGTGATGCCTCTAGGGATTTGAACATGGGTATTATTACTGCAAATTGATTCCAAACACCAAAACTCAAAAGGTCGGAGTTGGTGATGGGACTTGCTTTCATATTGCTTGTATCCTCCTACACTACGGGCGTATGGGTGACACCTCCAAATATTTGAACATGGGTGGGATTACTGCAAATCAATTTGAAACACTAAAACTCTAGATGCCAGATTTGGTGATGGGACTTGATTTCATATTGCTTGTATCCTCCTACACTACGGGCATACGGGCGACGCCTCCAAAGATTTGAACATGGGTGGGATTACTGTAAATTGATTCTAAACACCAAAACTCCAAAGGTCAGAGTTGGTGAGGGGACTTTCTTTCATATTGCTTGTATTCTCCTACACTATGGGTGTATGGGTGACACCTCCAAAGATTCGAACATGGGAGGGATTACTGCAAATCAATTCGAAACACCAAAACTCCAGAGTTCGGAGTTGGTGATGGGACTTGCTTTAATATTCTTGTATCCTCCTAGACTACGAGCGTATGGGTGACACCTCCAAATATTTGAATATGGGTAGGATTACTGCAAATCGAATCCAAACACCAAAACTCCAGAGGCCGGAGTTGGTGATGGGACTTGCTTTCATATTGCTTGTATCCTCCTACACTACGGGCATATGGGTGATGCCTCTAGAGATTTGAACATGGGTGGGATTACTGCAAATCAATTCCAAACACCAAAACTCCAGAGGCTAGAGTTGGTGACAAGATTCTTAACCATGGAGATTTAACCCATAATGTGTAAATAGGCTTTGTTATAATCCTATTTGTCAATACCATGGCTTATCAATACCACACGCCTAAAAAGCCATAATTCTCTTCATATCACATTTTTTCCAATTAATCAATATAATTAAAGGGGAAAATGGCATAACTACTTGGGAGATAAATCTCAAACTTTGTCTTGTGTATACTATTAAGAATATTTTAGAATATTCTATAGATATTAAATCCCTACCATCCACCTAATAAATATTGATAATTAAATTTAAAATTCTGGAAGCCTTGTTCCAACTAACACACATATCCATGTAATTAGCATACTAATGGAATTGTTATTATCACCCTCTTTCATCAAAATAACATAAAATTTTCAACCTCCATTGTACTTCCTCCTTTCACGGCAAAGACTTCCTAGTTGCTTCCAATTCACAGAGTTGAGCAATATTGGTCCCAACAATATGCCTAAACCATTATTGGTATAAATTTTTGAAATTGTTATAAAATATTGAGATTTTATGCTCCACCTCCTTTATCTTGGCTTGAGATCTAGCCTTGAATGATTTGGACTACTTTTTGGAAACAACATGGGTTGTTGACACATAATTGAAAGACAAAAAGAGGATAAAGGCATCCATGAATCCTAAAGAGCAAGAATGGTTAAATTTGAATGATGTTGAGGCTTTACATAACCAAAGTCAAACTGAATAGCATTGACATATGATTGAAAATCCCACCAGAGAAACCCAAGACTTCATCAATATTTTATCATTCATCAAATCCTTAGGGACTAGAAAATGACCTAATCTTTTGGCAACAACAACACCATTTGAGCAAAAAATCCTCTAGGTCGGTGTCAATTCCAGAGGCTCAAGATCGATCAAACGATTTCTCCCTAAAAAGACCTGGAAGAACCTCCCTACATATATAGTTTGGAATTATATCCCCATACCTCCCTTAATGATAGGGTTAAATTCAAATCTCCACTAATCAAGTTGTGAGGTTCATCCAAAACCTTAGTACTTTCCAGATGCTCCCAAAAGGGGTCCTTGTTTGCGTAGAGACCATAGAAATTTAGCATTGAAAATCTAAAACTTGAGTCTTTTAATTTCAAAGAAACTGTAATGACTGTGTTGAAAGAGGAAGAAGACAAAGCTTCAAAACTAACCCATAACCAGGCCACCCGAAAAACCATCTTCATCCAACGTTGCAAAAGAACAATGCTTTAGGAATTTTTCCAAAATAGATTGAGACTTACAACCTTCCATCATTGTTGCTTGAATCGAAATAATATCTATATTTTGGCTTCAAATATGCGGCTCGAGGGAAAGCTGGCTGCAATTGCCCCCCCAACCCTCTAGGATTAAAGGATAGCACAATCATGGCATACCATTCATAAGGGATTTTACCAATCCAAGGGACCTATAAATAGTGAATTTCTTACCTTTTTTAATATCTTGAACAACCTTCCACTAGCACTAAAGGATAGCACAATAATGGCATACCGTTCATAATGGATTTTACCAATCCAAGGGACCTAGAAATAGTGAATTGCTTACCTTTTTTAATATCTTGAACAACCTTCCACTAGCCTTTTAAAACGTGAGTTTTTTCCCCACTGGAATAGGATTAGGAGGTTAGAAACAAAACTTGTTTGAGAGCAACAATCATTTTGCTCCAATAATATTGAGAAAATTGAACCCATAATTGTAATAGTAGAGGTGCTTTAACAAAGGGTAACCAACTAACTAAGCTAACCCTCCAAACCGAATATCTCCTTATTACCATTCTTTTAAGTATATGTTAAATTTTTTTTGATTGATATGCGAAATCCCAAATCCCATTAAACAGGGTTTAAAACCCAATTTTTTTTAATTGATAGGCCAAATCCCAAATCCCATTAAACATGGTTAATAACCCACTTTACTGTACCCAAAATTATTTGTAAACTCTTGTCCGAAATCAAAGCACAATCAATTAAAAAGCCTGCAATGATGTTATTCCAAATAATTCTAAAACCGTATATTCTACTCAACTTGAAAAGGAGGACATTCTTCTAGCAGCATCGAATATTGAATTTGTAACATGTTGTATGTAGTGACAAACCATATTGAATTTGTAACATGTTGTATGTAGTGACAAACCATATTGTGAAAACAAAGCACCCAATTTGGTTTGAAATTCCAATAAACTCCAATGTCATCAAGTGAGGTTAGGCTTTTCAATGACCATCTTTTTGAGAAACAAATGAACACATTTCTGAAAATCAAATTCATTTGAAGATTATACATTATGAAATGTGTGTTTTTATAACTGAGAAATGATATGAACGATGAACCAATCGTATATTATGTCGTGCGCCTCTTAAATCTTAGGCAAACGTTGACTTTTGTCATTGGCAGCATTATTTGTTAAAAAAATAGAAATCTGATGTTGAAGAATTGGGTTTGTCATAACAATGGAACTTATTGACTTGTTGATGCAAATCTAGCACATATAATGCCAAGCAGCTACAGAGAATACCCACGTCAAAGCATCTGAAACTTGGACATTTTTATGAAATCACACCACGCATTCCACGAAGTTTGGGTGGAGATATTCCAAGATTATAACGTTAATAAGCATGCAAAGGTTGTACGTGGCATCAGCAGATATCAAACAAGAGATGATAGCATAGTCTTTCTAATCGTCATGAGTTTATACAACTTCCATGTCAATATTCTACAGGGAAAAGCTAGAAAAAGGAGGAGTACGCTAGTTTAAATCAGATTGCATGCACATCACAATTAAACCCAGAGCGCATAAGTGCAACAAGGTGGTGAACAGAAAAAACTACACTAATCTTATGGGAGCTGACATGCATCTACGTGGAATCTTATGCCATGTATCTCGCCATGTATCCACAGAATATTTGAAGTGATTGATGAATATTTACTCAACAGTGGTCATGGAGTCATCGATTACTCATAACCCCTCGTCTCCCATACTCATCACCATGATTATCGTTGCTTGTACACACATTTTTGGCACTATATATTTTGTTTTCCATGATGTTAGTCTATTTGACACCGCGGGGAACTCATACCTTTCCAATATTGCCGAAGTCTCCATCTTTTATCGAATCTCTGCTCAGATGCAAACTCATCAAAATGTATTATAGCTGCCATATCAAAAGACAAAAAGGAAGAAAATTTGTGGAGCTAGCATCGTAGATCAAAACTCATACTTTGTAAGATCAAACAATAAAAAATCATGGCCACCTAAACTTTTTCCTATTTTTGTACATTGTGTTTTGAAAAAGGAAAAGATTGGTTACAAAATTATTCTCATAGTTATTTTTGGTTTGTGCAAGTTTAAAAACATTTTCTTTTTGGTAGCAGAAGGATCGAATGGTTTGCGAGAAAGGATAAACAATGACAACATACTTTTTAGGTAGAAAGTCGAAGATTTAGAGCATAAAACCAAGGAGGCAAATTCAGGGGGATATAAAAAGCTTAGATATGTATATGATGTAGAGGTATATCGGATCCAGACTACAAGGGTATTTTTCTTTGCAATTATTCTTTTTTAGCATTTGCACTATTGTAATGTAATTGCCAGAGGTAGAACGATTTGGCTTTGAGATAGAAGGTTGTTTTGTATTTTTGCAGACATTTTCCTTATGGAGTCAGATGTTGCTCAAGAACTGTATTGTATTTATAATGAATTTATGGTTTTATTTTAATAAAATTCCAGCCCAAGAACTGTATTTATAATGAATTTATGGTTTATTTTAATAAAATTCCAGCCCATACACTATTGTCTGAATTTGAATTTATATATTACATCCAAATTTTCCTGGATAATTTTAATTTCATTCTAAGTAGTATTTTGTTTATGATATTGAGAACTATTTTCATATCATTTATTATATGTTGCTAAAGCCTTTGTTAAAGTTTTATTTGCAGGACAGAATGAAATTAAAATTGAAGTTGAATTCATTGAAATTTGAATGTGATGAATAATAACTAATTATTATTCATTTACAAGCTTATTTTGTTTTTATTGTTTATTTTGTTTTTATTGCTTCGGTTAAAATGAAGTATTTATTTTAACATAAGCAAATCATATAATGAATTCTACTTGATTCAATCTAGATATGTAAGCTAAATTTCTTTAATAACTATTTATTAAAGTATATTCACTTACATCAAGGCATTAATATCTTGTGGGTTTCAAATTGCTTTGGGACGTACAACCGAACATTAATTTTGGATCCAACCATACAAACAGTCCTTTCTCTTTACTAGTTATTTTCTCTTGGATTGGAAGAAGACTATCCTATTCTAATTCGAAATAGGATTAGTTTATTTGCTTGCATCATAGTATAGACATGCATTTGCATTTTTAGCTTTACATCAAGTCCTCTCTTAAAGAGGCAAATTCATTGTAGTGTCGTTTGATCAAACCTTTGTGTTGATCTTATTCTTTAATTTACTTTATTAAAGGGTCAATATAAATGAAATGTAATTTAGTGTGTATTTTGTATATGAGTTTGGTCCTTTTATTCTTTTTGTTTAACTTTGATCTTGATAGTTTTCTATTTATTTTCTTTGTAACATTTAACTGTAGAATTAACTTTAACATTTTAGTTAGATTTAGTTATTTCTTTTATTTTGATAAATAACATTATGGAGCTAACTTAAAACAATTAGGAATGATTTTATATTAATCCAGAGGATAAATTTAATAGCAAATAAACTATAATAACTAGATTTATCTTTAGTAGAATAATAATATCACCTTAGGACTAACCTTTTGTTACTATAATAATAAAGTAGATAATATAGAAGTAATGACACAATTATATATTAGAATATTAACTTGATATCGTAGCTTATATTTAGGTAATATTAACGTAAGCATAGGATATATCAACATTAGAAGATTTATTGTAACATAGACTAAAATCTAACGTAACTTTAACACAGGTTAGTATAATACATCTAGGCTAGACTAACACTTAGATTGACATATGTTAACCCTAGGTGTGGTTTAGCTAAGCCATTAATTCAGCTTAAGGATTTACTTCTTTGCAAGAACTTTGCAAGAAGGTATATATGGTATTGCTCTTCCTATTGGTAAGAAATATAAACACCACAAATTAGCAGGAAAGGAAAGAGGGTAATTGGGCCTAATTGAACTAGTAGGAGCCACCATCCCAAACGGAAAAGGGTCTGGTTTAGGGCCTTGACTGGGTGGTCTCCCTTACATGTTGATGGAGGACATTTTTGCCCATCAACACCTCCTAAAGCTTAGATTTGGTTTGGAATATGGAATCCAAATTGTCCACCAAATTTGAGCTCCTTCTATTGATTTCTTGCGCACAATAAAATTTTGACTGCACCCAACTTAAAGAAGCAAGGCATAGTTGTTCCATATCACTGTCTGATGTGCCTAGAATAGGAAGAGTCCATATCTCATATCCTTCTCATTTGTCCATTTACCAAACAAGTATGGTTTGACACTCTATCTCCCCGATTTTCCATAATTATATGGCTTGATCATATCTCCTACTTCTTTTCTTTTTGGAAGAAAAATTATCAAGGAAATTTTGTTGAAAAAATCTCCTTCAAACAGTTATGGGTAGCCTTCCCAAAATTTATCTGTTGGGAAATCCAGATTGCAAAGAATGAAAACACATTTAATAATCGAAGATACCACCCTTAATTAATGGCCTTAAATAATAGTACTCTCTATGTTGAATTTTGGGGAAATTTCGCTCCCTCCTCTACGATGGTCTTGTTACCCACCACCTATGGGTGATATCCATAGGGGAAAATTTTTCTCCTAGATGGTCTTCAGCCAACAGCCAACAACGTCTTGTAGCCACTAGATAGCTCGATGTGCCACCATCTCTGCCACATGAGCCAGCCATTATGGACCTCGCCTATCTACCTTGATCGTATGATTGAAGATGGGCCTTCCAAACCTGAAAGTATGGATTTTCGTTATGTAGTTGGGTACTTTTGTTTACTTATCATAGACACATTTTGGCTCTCCTTTACTAGATTTAGGAGCGCAACTACATAGGAAATATCAATTTTGGCTACGTGGTACTGCTTCTTGACACCACATACATCACTCCCCTCTTCTTGTTATGACCCCATTTCATATAGTTCTCATCTGGATCCACATTTTTCCATTGGGTCCATAAGTAGTTAGCTTCCCCCTTCCCTTGTCAACACTTTAGGTTGGGCCTAGAATGATGTCCCAGAGGTTGATGCAGCTAAAAAGAAAGTAAAAATCATATTTTTCCACTATTAATAAGAATTGTACCACAAAATGAAAAATATGGATGAGCCATACAAATTTATCACGTGAGCAAAAGCCAACGCGAGCTCTACGCCCTATCATTATGTCCATCACCCTGGTTCCTAACACCCCTATATGAGCCCCCTACATCACTAAGGAACCCATGATTATCCCAACCCCTGGTGGGTGATGAAATTCCCAACCTTAAGGGGGTATTCACTATTATATCATACACATCATACTCTCATCCCCTTGAGCCTCGAGTCTTTATAAAAAGAAAAATCTATAAAAAGCAAAAGGCATATGAATAAGGGTGGAAAAACAAAGGTCAGGGTAACTTGTGTACCACAATTGCTCCCTCCTACACCTATATGTATTGTGACATGTGGCCTAGAGACTTCCCCTAATGCCCCACTTTTTTCCATCATTTAATCACATGGCACTTGCATCTTGCTAGATGTACTATGGACTTGTCACTCCCTTAGAGGTTGAAACCACCTAATAGGTTCCTCGATTAACCTTCTTCTTGAACTTGGAGACACTTGACACTCTAAAGCCCATTATGGAAGTACATGCCACTATAAAGTGTCCACTTGGTTCCATGATTTGTAATCTCATTTACTCAATTACACTATTCATTTGTTGTATTGGAAGGTGAGGAGACACATTAGATCTTATATAATATTGCAAGTGGGTCTTCATCTTGGCTTTCGTCTCCTTATATGGAGTCTAAGCCCTCTAGAGGGTCATATTGGCATTTTTAGGGTGATCATTGAGATCCATGGGACTCCACTATAGTAGAGAGAAGATAGCCACGTCATGAGATAATTTAGCTCTACTCATTTCTCGCTCTTGTTTCATTTATTTGATGATGATCATGCACCTGGACCGCCTTTCCCAACCAACTACACACTTGGTAGTTGTTCCAGGGCCCAAATGATGATGATATCACCATGGGAGATAAGGGAGGGGTTGCATCATTATACCAGCCCTTACAAATGGGATACAGGCTTGTTCAATCCACTTGGAGACCCATGAGGATGTTTTTGTGCCCCCACGGCCACCTAGGGGCACCACGGGTCATTTTCTTGAAAATCAAGGGGCCATACCCTTTATCACTATATTTGGAGCCCTTCCACTCATTTTGGCACATACTGGACTCCATTTGGCCTTTCAATGGCCCTCCTAGTTACTTGTTTATCATTTTGGCCCTCTTGAGAGGCTTATTTTTAATGTCATGGAGTTATCTCGGTGGGTTTGTCACCAGGGAATATTATTTTGTACATTATTTTATTTTTAGGGGCATCATTAAGCCTAATTAGGCAAATCTAACCCTTAGAGGATGATATATATTGATGAGAGGCTCATTCACCACATGGATTTGGATCATTGTTTCTTCTAGAATTTATCTATAGTTATTGGAGGATGAATTGGATGATATTTGATGCATTTTGATATTTGGAAATATTCACTTGGTCTTGGAGCTTCGATTTTCTCTCTTTTGGATGACTATATATATTCACTATACTTGTAAGTGTTCTTTCATGGTATATTTTTCTATGTCATGTCACATGTATATTGTATGGAATTTTTTCTCATGGAATCTATGCTTCTAAACTAATTGAAGTGCAAATATAATTTTTTGAGGGTTTTGCATGTGTTAAATGTCTAGTATGGTGAATGAATGTTCCTAGGGGTTTATTATCTATGTAATTGCCTTGATAAGTCATCAAATTGCAAAGATAAGAAGTATAAATTTTCTTGGTAACCTAGTTGTTTCCTTAGGGCCCTGCAAAGTTGTTGGGGAACTTCTTGGTTAAGCAAAAGATACTCCAAATGTCGAAATCTCATTGAATCCATTCCCCTAATAGACTAGGCACTGGTCTAATCCTTGGTGATCACTTTAAAAAAAAAATCAACTCCCTCTCTCTCTTTTTCTAAGCCCTAACCTTAGTGTCTCCTAGGGCATCACATGAAATCTATTGTAGCTATCCATTTGGTGAGCGAGTTGGAGCACAATTGTGTTGGGTGGTCCTCTAGGCCCTCATAAATTTTGAGAGAATCCCCATGGCTAGATTTATAATCATCCCAAGCCCTATCTCCAATTCCATTCTTGGTCCTAGGCTTCATAAGTTAGTGGCTCCATCAAGGATAATTGCATTGAAAATTCAAGTCAAATCCAATCTCTTTGATCCTTTTCTCCTCCTTTACTTGGTCAAGACCTTTTGTTTGAAGTTTCACCCTAAACTCTTGACCTTGTTTAGGTACACTAGGGTTTCTTTGTGGTCCCACAACCTTGTCACTCTAATTTTAAAGGATCAGTGATTCGTAGGTCTAGGGTGCCCCTCATCAAGATATATCCCTGATCCCTAGGTCTAGGCTTCCTCCAAATTAATCCTTTCTTAGAGAGTCATACACCTTGCTTTTAAGGAAAGAAATCTCTTTCATTTGAGTTTCTCCTATGAATGGTATTATGAAATCATTACCTCTCCATCATTGATATACCTTTATAGTGACTTCCCTAATACTAGGACTCCTCCCATCAGTGAAATTCCATAAAGAGCAAGGGAAATCGATTGAGGTGACAGTGGGTCCTTGTCCTATTGTTTCCACTTGGTCTAGTGGTTTCCCCTTAGGAGCCCCTCCTAGGACCTCTACTACATTTAGTGGTAACATGTCCATACCCCATGGAGAGATCTTTGATGTCAAACATTCTTTTAGATTCAACTCTTAAAATAGATTTGAGCTCTCCAAATAAACTCCCCATGAAACCATGGACGATAAGGATGGACATAGAAGAATTTAGAAAATGGAGAAAAAATCAAACTTCGTGTATTCTCAACTTTGATGGTTCATCAAAGAACAATATAGGGGCGGTAGGATTGGGAAGGATCATTCTTACCCTGATAGAAACAAAGTAATATATTATTCTTGGGGCCTCTAATAGTTAGCAAATAACCCTATAGAAGCCTATTGCATGATGCAAGGTTTAGTGTTGGCTAAAGAAGCTCAGATAGAGAAATTGGTTGTTGTGGGAGATCCATTAATCAGTATTCAACACTTATTGCAAGGAAACTTGCCCAAATATTGTAAACTAAGATGAATTATAGAATGAATCGAGTAACTAAAGCAATCCTTCTACAGGATTTGTTTCTAGCACATTTTAAGAATGCACAACTCAAAAGCAAATAGGTTGGTGAATTAAGGTGAGAAATTAAAGGAAGGTGCCCTAATCCATAATGGGAAACCTAAATCAAAATATATCCCTTAGAAATAGTTGGTGTAAATGTTGGTTAAATTATTGGGGAGGCCCATGTATCTCTACATGGCCTCCCTCCCAATTTGAGACATGCATTTAGTCGGTAATAAAGGAATTGTACTTCACTATGAAATCTTATGCATGGGAGAAGCATCACTACCGTATGTGCTCAGACCAACGCCATCACCCCTCCTCCATTATGTACAATTTCAATGTTTTGAATGTGTGGGGATAACACCAAGAGTAATGGTCATAGTTGGCAACCCTCCTCCATTGAAGCCTTCAACGTTAAAGGAGAATGTGATGGATCGCTATTGTAATTCCTCCTCCTATGTTTACCTACTTTATAAGCTCTTTAGGATAAACATGAGTTGAGTGTCACTATGGTATGACCCGAACTCCAAGTCCCAATTATGGAAGTGGGGTCGAATAACCAACAACTTATAGCCATCCCTTAGGGACTACAAACTACTCAGGAATCTGCAAACCACCCTAAGCGATCAATCCCTCGCTGGAGCTTTATTTCACGAGAGAAACTCCCCAACCACACCCATAACACTACATGCATGTGTTTGGGAAGCTATAAATGCATGCATGGGCCTGCCTGCCAATGGTTATGACCCAAATTTCTCAGTTCAGTACTTGCGGTCATAAGATCTATTCCACCTTTTCAAGCTAGCCTCCAGAACACTACCCAAAACTTCCTATAACTTTTTAGAATAATAATAATAAGGATAAAAATGTTAAATAATCAGATGTTGAGTCATATATTGAACAATACATACCTGATGAAAGATAGACATTTTGTCAAACACGTGAAAAACATATAAGCTACAAGTCATGAATGCATATTTGATCATAAACTTCTGAATTTCATCCAATAATCACAAGAAAGCTCAATACCCTCTCTAGTTGGTTGCAATAACACTTGTTATCCCATGCATTCATCAACCATCGAATAAATTATCAAATCATGAATAAGAGTCATAGTTAAAGAACATCATAAAACCATCCATATAACTAGCATATAACCTGAATAAAAACTATGACAAATCAACCATAAGATCACCATAATTATCAGTACAAGTGTACATATATCACAATAGGAAAATAGTTCATATTAACATCTAAAAATGACAACCAAGGCAGGGACTTCAATGTACCACCCAACCATAGATTGGGCTGAAACAAATCTCTCTTTCAGCCAATCACCCTCGCACCATATTCCAAGCATGAATGCGGGGTCATAAGGGATTAAACCAAAACAAACCAACCAAGGCTTCCATAGGCCAAACGACCTCAACCCTCAACCATAGTGATTTCACCTCTATGGTCCAGAAATCACTAACATCAACCAGATTGGTCTCTACCCAGTTGTCTACGGCTCTAGGAACTAGTAACTCAACCCTTAGCCTCCAAGGAACCCAAGTTGTTACAGGGCCCCAGAGCGTTTGTCCCACCCATAGGATCCAGGGATTAGTAACTCAACCCATAGTCTCCAGGGAACCTAAGTTGTTTCATGGATCAAGAGAATTTGTTCCAACCCACAACCATAGGAAACTTGAGAATCAATCATAAATCCAAGTGGGGAACCCACCACACCATGGTTGTCCAGGAAATGGCAAGGTAGGGCTGAAACCATTGTCAATCCAGGAAAATATTTGTGTTAATGACAACACATAACCAAGTAACTACATGCATATACCATGCATCCAAAAACCAAGAAGGAGATCAAACATGCAATCTGTTACCTGAAAAGTAATCTTGTTGTATTTGTTGATCCAACTATCTCCTTGTGCTTCCTTGCTTTCCTTTGCTTTCTATCTCCAAATCCAAGTGAATGCTATAGTGCTCCAAGAATTCTCTATGTGTGCAAGCGTGTATAAGAGAGATAATGAAAAGGGAGAGCCAAATCTAAACTGACTAAAATTATGAATTGTTTCTCTAATGTCTTTTTATCATTGGGTCCTATTTTCTTTCATTTCCCTTCATTTTACCTCTAATTTCCCTTGCATGCAAATTTGTGCCTCTTCACCTTTTGTTTCCCCTATTTTCCTTTATTTTCAAATTAAATGCCAATTATTGCCTCTTTTCCTTTGCCAATTTCCATAGCCATTATTAATCCACAAGTGATGCCCACTAGAATATTTTGCCCACCATTCAGCTTGGAATATGTGTTCCATGAACTTGGTCTTATTTATTTACATGGAAAATCAACCAGGAGCCCAAAATGGGAAATTAAAACAATGATATAAAAAAATCCCCATGATGGTTTCCCAAAAGTGGGATGAGATCCATCGCTTTGATATGAGAGCTAGGTGAGTAAATGATAGGGGTTATACGCCATCCAAATGAATAATCACATGCAATGTGTAGTGCATATGAATGGTTAAACGTGAGGTGAAGTTGTGTGTGATTTGTTTCATTATTGATAGTGGTGAGAATGTATATATAGAAGGACAATCAGTGACGAAGATTGCCTTCAATCCTATATTTGGCATAATCTCATTGGATTTGATGGCAAATCAAAGGAATCATGACTGAGAATGGTTAATTAAGCCGTGGATTTGAGAGAATTGTTTTAATTAGTATATTTTCTTCTGTAAGTTATGACATGGAAGATTGTTTGTGAGTAATATAGGTTTTTGTGCTCTCATCAATAATTTCCCTTTCTATTTTTCATGGCACTATAATTGGAATTTTCATTTATTATGGTATTCGAAGTCATCATACTTTGGGTGGCTGGTGCAAAATGTTCTATCCGAAAGTATTGTCCTTGTTCTCATGCTTAATTTGGATTTTCAGGTTGAAGGTGGAGATTTTTGGATTTAAATCGACTGGTTCCGGGCCTGGACTTTGAGAGACTCAACACTTTGGTTTTATGGTAATTCTAATATCATTTGGTTTTCATTTTTCAAGTTTATTCATTGAAGTTTCAAGTATTAGACTCTCTTTTGTAGTTTGTTGGCTCTCCTACCAATCCCTTGGTCCCTTAATATCTTATGGTTTTGTCCTCTTATTCTTATCCCCTTCCCCATCTCCTTTTGAATTATTGTGGTTCCCCCTCTTTTTTTGGGTTTTTAATTCTGAGAATATGATGCAAGACCATCTCATATTTAATTTTATGTAATTATTTAATTAAAGAATCTAGGATTTTCTAGAATTAGTGAGTCATTCTAGAATTAATTAGGAGATAGGGAAGTTAGGATAGAATCCTAAAATTGAGAGGATAACTCTCCATTTCCTCCAAATATCTAGGAGTAAGTTTCTCTAGAAGAGATTTGAGAGGCTTCTCTCCTCTAAATAAATAGTCGTATAATCTTTTGGGATAATCTTTTTTTTTTTTGTAGGCAAAGGTGTTACTCTTGTTTTTCTATTATCACGTCAAAAAGTTACAGCAGTATTGGTGGAGCCATCTACCCGCCCACCAGGGGAAACCGAGTAGGGCATCCACCTAAAGTTTTTAACAGCATACCAAAAAAAGAAATACCACATTCTGTTTTTCCAAGCTATATAAACAGCACAGTCCTTCCATGTTGTGATTCTGCTGATATACACATGGTAGCTATCTATTACAAAACTGTGAAACATGTCTAATCTATCTATATACCGTAGACTCATCAAAAAAGAAAACATGAGAACTAAAGTTACTCAGTTGCATCTGCAAGGATCGGTGAGGTCTCTTTGCTGCTCTGCTGCTGACCGTCTTTAAGCATTTGCTAGATTTCATCTAACTTTTTCCCCTGCATTTCCATGGAAATTTGCAGGATGCGGAGCTCTCGTCTCAAGTTGGGGACTCCCTGAGCCAACTCTGCCATTTCAATAGCAGCCTGCTCCAAGGCCTTAGCAAGTAACCATTTCATCACCCAGTAAATGTATAAGGACTGCTTGAACAGAGACATTCTGCCTCTCGTATTGCCGGGGTCATGCACCAGAAATTCCCAGTCCTCCATCTCCGAGTCGGATTGGGCTTGGATAGCTTCTTCTTCCATGTTTTGGATGATCCTCCTAATTATGGGACTGGTATTCTGAGGGTAGGCTCTCTCGGCTTGCTGTATTTTCTGTTCAAAAGTCTGTCTGGCCCTCCTGGTTGGTCTCCTACTCTGCTCCAGCCTTTCTCCCCTGCCTTCACGAGCTCTATTGGCCTCGCTATCTTGTCCACTGTTTGGTTCAGCCTCGCGGACACCTTGTTGATTCCTCCTCTGCCGCCAATCTTTTGGGAAAATCTTGTTTAAGAGTTTTGATTTAATTAAAACTTTGTAGTGTGATTTTAGTTAATGGAATTTTTTTTGTATAAATTTGGAAGTGTTGCACCATTTTGGTATCAGAGCATAAATTTAACGATTGGGTTATAAGAGTTGAATTTCATAAATTCAAGGAACACCATCAGGTATTCATACATTGTGCGTTATTCATTGGAGCTGCTGGATTATTTTTCAGATAATTGAGAAGGTTGTTGTCTATACTGTGTATTATGTAGCAACATGGAAAGTTTTAGAGACTGTCGACGAGAAGTTGAATCTGCATTTGTGAAGTCGAACGCTGCAAACATTGGAGGCTTGCGTGTATCACCTGCAGCGTGGAAGTCGAATATTAGAATGTTGGAGAAATCATTGAAAGAGAAAATTCCAGGCGATATAAATGTTCTTCTTCTATTCGTGGAAATCAACAAAAGGATGGAAACAGATTAGGGGAAGAACATCGCTAAACTTATAAGGTCATTGTGTCGCTGTTGTTTCTGAATGCACAGAGAAATTACGTGTAAGTGAATTAATTTTCACGTTACATAAATCATATGTGAAAGCTTAATGAAAAGCTCATAAAACGTATGTCCATGAGAGAGAAAATTTTGTAAGTGGACGAGAGAATAAATACATTGTTTTTATATATGGTGTTATTCCATATTTAAAATTCTAATTCCATATTATACGTAGATTAAAAAGCCACTTTATTTTAATTTTAAGGGATGAAGGAAGGTGTTTGTACCTTATAATATTTTATTGTAGGGTATTTTTTTAAGAAAAATGTAAGAAAATAATTTGGAAGGATTATTATATTTTATTTTAATTAAGATGGCTCATAGAGTTAGAGGAGTTGGAATTGGTTGAGGAAGACTAGCTACAAATTAAGTTTTGTTTAATGAAGTAAGACATATTAGAACCAGATTGGACGCACTAAAGACAACACGTCAAAGAGATGTCGACATTGATGATATCAATGAAGCGGAAGAAAACTCAAAAAAAGAAGCTGAAGAAGAAAATCCAGAAGAGAAGATGGTTAAGATGATTGCAGGAATAAGTGTCAAGCCAACATTAGACATGCCTATGTATGAAAGCAGTTTAAATCCTGAAGAATTGATCGATTGGATCAGTGCCATCGACAAATATTTTGATTATGAAGGTGTAGCGGACGAGAAGAAGGTTAAGTTCGCAGCGACCAGATTAAAGGGACATGCTGCACTTTGGTGGGATAGTGTGAACGTTGAAAGGAGAAATCAAAACAAAAGGAAAGATCACTGGTTGGGATCGGATGGTGGCTAAACTCAAAGGTAAATTTCTTCCTCGAGATTATCAATTAAATCTCTTTCACCAAATGCAAAATATTAAGTAGAAATTTATGTATGTAAAAGAATATGCAGAGGAGTTTTATAGATTGAGTATATGATCTGGTCTTCTGGAAACCGAGGAAGAAAAACTAGCTAGATACATTAATGGGTTGAAATTCGAAATACAAGATGAATTGAATATTTTGTCTCTAAAAACTGTTGAAGAAGCTTACCAGATAGCTCTTAAGGTTGAAGAAAAATTGGCAAGAAAGCATATTGAAAGAGAAAGAGGACGAAGCAGAGGATTATCAAGTCGAGGAAAATCAAGCAGATGAAGTTTTAGTGGAAGATTTCAAAGAGAAGAAGGCAACAGTTCACAATAGGCAGAATCATCAAGAGGAGATTACAGAAGACAAAGACCATATCAAGGAGGGAGAGGTCGATCTTCTGTGGTAAAGTGTTATATATGTAACAAAGTTGGTCACAAGGCTAATGAATATCCAGAAATATTTTCTAATCAAGGAAGCACACATATAACACAAACTGATACAGAAAGTGTACAATCCTCTACACATGAAAATGCTCCTGAAACTGGTGAATCTTTGGTGATGAAAATGACTTTATTAAAATTTGTTGAAGAAGTAAAGGAACCCACACAAAGAAAAACATTGTTAAAAATTGTTTGTAAATCAGGAGGAAAGTGTTGTAAAGTCATTATTGATAGTGGGAGTATTGATAATCAAGTATCCACAGAAATGGTAGAAACATTGAATTTAAAGAAAGTTAAACATCCTACTCCCTACAAAATTTCATGGTTGCAAAAAGGACATAAGATACAAGTTAATGAACAATGTGAAGTGGAGTTTAAAATAGGAAGTTATAAGGATAAAGTTCTTTGTGATGTTTTGCCTATGGATGTATGTCATATTTTTCTTGGAAGGTCATGGCAATATGACAAGAAAGCAATGCACGATGGAAGGAGCAATACCTACACTTTTGAAAAGGATTTGCCTTTGAAGAATGAAAAAGCACCAAAAGAAGACCAATCCAAGGTAATGTTACTTAGTAGGAAAGAATTTCTTCAAGAAATCAAGCATGAGGAGATAAATTTTGCCTTAATCAATAAGCCAAAGGTAGTCCTCACAAGTACAAATTTGGATGATCTTCCATAAGAAATTAAAAATATGTTGAATGAATTCATTGATATTGTAGTGGATGACTTGCCTGATGAATTTCCTCCCATTAGAAGCATTAGCCATCATATTGATCTCATTCTAGGTGCTAGCCTTCCAAACAAAGCAGCGTATAGAATGACTCCAAAAGAGAACGAAGAGATTAAAAATCAAGTGCAGTATTTGGTGGATAAAGGTCTTATTCGAGAAATCTTAAGTTCGTGTGTTGTTCCAACAGTATTAACTCCAAAGAAGAATGGTGGATGGAGAATGTGCACAGATTCTCGAGCAATCAACAAAATCAAAATCAGGTACAGGTTTCCATTACCCCGTATTGATGATCTTATAGATTGTCTAAGTGGTGTTGCATATTTTTCTAAAATAGACTTAAAAAGTGGATATTATCATATCAGAGTCAAAGAAGGTGATAAAAGGAAAACAACATTTAAAACTAATAATGGTTTATATGAATGGTTGGTAATCCCCTTTGGACTTACCAATTCTCCCAACACTTTAATGAGGCTAATGAATGAAGTTTTAAATGAATTCATTGGAAAATTTGTTATAGTTTACCTTGATGATATATTAATCTACATTCAATCAAAAGAAGAGTGCCTAAGACATCCTAAGAAGGTTTTAATGAAACTACAACAAGAGAAATTGTTAATCAATCTAAAGAAGTGTAGCTTCATGAAGACATAACTAGTGTACTTAGGCTTTTTTATTTCAAGGGAAGGACTAAAGATGGACCAGGAGAAAGTGAAGGCCATAATCAATTAGCTAACTCCAAAAAGAATTTTAGAGGTTGAGATTGATGCCAGTGGAACTGCAATAGGGGATGTTCTAAGTCAAAAAGGAAAACCACTTACCTACTACAGTGAAAAACTTAATCAAGCCAAGCAAAAATACTCTTCTTATGATAAAGAATTCTATGTCATGATACAAAATTTAAAGAAACAGAGATAGAAGGTGAGATACAGGTTGAAGGAATAACTCAGAGTGGCTGAGTATGAGGAAGCAACTCACAAAGGTTTTTATACAAGTGATGAACCATCTTTTGAAACTGTCGTGAAGATTGAGAAAGATGAAGAAAGATAACAAAATCCAAATTTTTCTCTTATCAGAGATGAAGAACAATACTTGAATGGAATGCTTGTTAGAGATGATGAATCAAAGATAGAATGTGAGGATGGACAACTTCTAAAAGTTGTTGTAAATCTGAAGGTTGAAGAATTCGTTGGCAACATCGAGACAAATTCCAATCAAGCAGAGCAAAGAGTTCAGGAAACAAGTTTACAAGCATGGGATAAGAGTGAAGGTATATTGGTCTGGGCATGTAGTCTTCTTTTTATGATTTTCATGGTTAGGAAAATTCCTCTTGAAATGGTGAGTCAAAGTATGGTGAATACAAATGTTTTGCAGTGAGAAAAGCAGGAGTGGAGTTACAGTAAAGTTCGAGAAGCAGATGTATAAGGACAAGAACATGAACAAAATTATGTATGGGATCCAGAAAGACACGACAACAAGACTCATGGTCAGGAGGCAATGAAATTTTTCTATTTGGGTAGTATGATGCAGGAGCATCTCATATTTAATTTTATGTAATTATTTAATTAAAGAATCTAGGATTTTCTAGAATTAGTGAGTCATTCTAGAATTAATTAGGAGATAGGGAAGTTAGGATAAAATCCTAAAATTGAGAGGATAACTCTCAACTTCCTCAAAATATCTAGGAGGAAGTTTCTCTAGAAGAGATTCAAGAGTTTTCTCTCCTCTAAATAAATAGTCATGTAATATTTTGGGAAAATCAGGTTTAAGAGTTTTGATTTAATTAAAACTTTGGAGTGTGATTTTAGTTAATGGAATTTTTTTGTTTAAGTTTGGAAGCGTTGCACTAAAATATCTAAATATGTTGCCAACTAAGGAATCCAACCCAATTTGTCCCTTTGGTTTGGAGGTCCTTCTTTCAAAATGTTTCTTTTTTCATTGTTATCATGTACCGCTCCCTTAACCTTCCTTTAGGTATTTCTTTCGTTCTCCATTTTAGTCATTTTTTTCCTCTCCCCTCCTTCTATGGCTCAATGTAGAATCCCTATAGGATGCAAAGGAGGAAGACGAGGTAGAGATACCCCCTTTATAAGTTATGATGTGCATCCTTTGTCCACTTCACAAACTTGAGCTCAATCTGCAACTCTTTGAACTATGGTTCATTATTCAAAAGTTATTCTTGAAGTGGTTGAACGAATAAATGTAGAGATTGAAGAGGAAGTGCGGCATGGCCATAGATTTATCCCTAGCCACAATGTGGAAAGCGAAACAAGGAAATGGATATCGAAAATTGGTACATCAACTTGGTCTCATTAGACCACTTATATTCAGGTTGTCAACCTCTATTGGCATGCTAAAACCCTTATGGGAGGAGTTCTTACTGAATGGTCAAATGCTCAGCAAGAGATTTTGGCTTGCATGTCAAAAATGATGGAAAATTTAGAGAAGTTAGAAAAAAAAGTTATGTCTTAACCAAGAAGCAGACAAACATTATTTTCTCTCCCTTTGAATAATAAAGTGACTCTTCCCTACTAATAAAAGTGGTGTCACGCTCATATTTACATGATCAAGAGAGCCAGTTATTCTACTATAGTTTTTTGCACTGGAAATGTTTGGTTTTATTTATTAGTGTTTTGCAATATACTTCAATTAGTTATATTTGTACTGAGCAGCACTCTAAAACCTAGTATGGGGGATATGTTGTAGTGTCCATAAATGAGTATAAGCATTTAAATGTTAGCTCAATATGCGGGAGATGTTGCAGTGGCTGTAAATGAATGTAAACATTTAAATGTCGACTTAATATAGGAGAGATGTTGTAGTATCTGTAAAATGAAGCATTAGATCAAAAGTAATAATAATAAAGCATAATGTTGCATCAATTAGAAAAGAAATAAAAATAATAAATCGATTTAATTCAGTTTGTTATATTGTAATTTTGATTTTATAATAAAATTACAAATCATTTTTTTCTAAAAAAAATCATGATATACATATCACATTAAAATAAATTTAAATAATAACAATTCATATTTAAAAATATATAATATTTTTTTTGTAGGCTTGGTGGGACTACAGCTTCATCATGTCTAATATATCACCCTGATCAGGGCAGGTAATTGAACCAGTGACTTCATATCAAGGAGTGTCTTAACAAAGCACCTGATCACCATCTATCGAAGACCCCATTGACATATTTAAAAACATATAATTAATAAACACACGCACACACATATATAAAAGAGCTATAAATTAAGATTCATTTGAGCATATAAATTAAAATAATGATTCACAATCATAATCATCAACTTCGTATTTAAATTCAATCAATACGTATATAAAATTCAAAATTTGTAATAATTTTTCCCCAACGGGGCTCGAAAATGGTTTAGAGCAAAGGCTTGGGGGGCAAGCCCACCACCTCGTCAAAGAGATTTTCATTAATGAATGGAGTGGCATAGCTAACCACCTATATGTAGAAGCATTCAATTCACCTGTAGGATATTAAATATGAGTTGGAGGAATTCAATTATGAGTGCATGGGCGAGTACTATGACTAGGTCTTAGCACTCGAGCAGGGGGAGGGGAAGTCATATCCCCCACTATAGTAGGGTATGCTTAAGGAAATTTTCAGTGCAACATAGTCTAAATTGGAAGTGGTAAAGTTTACTCAGTTTCCTTCCCGTGTGAATGTGGGAGAACTGGCCTATGGTCACAGAGCAATATCAGTATATGTGAGCATAAGTCTAGTTGTGAGGCAATGGAATTCTGTGGGTTTGGAGCACGCATGGAAAGATGGGTTATGCTATTGATGTTGGCTATAGGTAGGGGTGTGTTATAGGCATATTTGGGCACTCAACCCCAATCATACATGTCCATAAACCAAGGGCTCCTAAGTCCCTAAAAGTGTTGCTTCATGCCCTAAAGGAACAAGGTCAACTGATTACATCATCTCCCAGAAGTTCTCCATAGAAAAATGCTCAAAACTAGTCAAAGCTGGACCATACAGACTGCCAGTGCAGAGGGTGCGATGCATCTCACCTGCTCAGTGTAAAAAGTGCAATGCATACTGAAATGCCCTTCTGTAGGGTGTGATGGGTGAGAGTAGACAAATGGCAGAGACAGTTTGCAAGTTGGATGATCATAATCTTCCAGAAACTTCTCCTGTGACACTTGCCTCTCTGAATTCGCCCAGGGATGAGTAAGAGATCATCAATCTACAAGTGGAATCAAGAACTATCAGAGAGAGGACACTAATCAAAATCCTAGAAGCTGACTCACCCCCTACAATCATCATATGTGGATCCCTCATCACAGAGATCCAGAGGCTGGAATATTGTATCTTGTAAGGAAGTGTTGTTGGTTTCTTGGTGCAATATCATAGTGTTGGGTGATCTAAGCTTTTCATGAGGTGAAGAAGGGCTTTCATGCCGAGAGGATGACGCTGGGTCTGAACAATTAGTTGTAATCCTCTTTGCTATTCTTGATATTAATAAAGCTATTCAAGTTTTCCTCCACATTCTTGTATGTTAGATAATATATGCATTTGTGTGGTCAATATAT